>WOGR01003075.1:0-16369 GCA_015342045.1 Leptinotarsa lineolata
CGAACGAATTATTGGTCCTTTCTTTTTTGAGGAAAACATTAATGCGCAGAGGTTTCTAGAATTTTTAAACACAGAGTTTTGGGATGCTATTCACGAGCTGCCAATCAATGAACGATCAAATTTAATTGTCCAGTTAGATGGGTGTTCAGTTCATTATGCCAGAGCTGTGAGGCAATGGCTTAACGAACATTTTCCAAACCGATGGATAGGCCGTGGTAGTCCGTTTATAGAGTGGCCACCCAGATCTCCAGACCTCACAGTTTTGGACTTTTTTCTCTGGGGACTTCTCACACAAAAGGTTTACAAAAACCGCTCAAGAGATAGAAATGAACTTTGTGCAAGAATTCGACAGGTATGTGCAGATATTAGCCCTCAAGAACTAAGGAACGTAATCAGAAACATTCGTAAGCGCTACGACACATGTATCGAAATACGTGGTGGATTAGTACAGGCTACTAGAATATGAGTTAGAATTAATTGTTGCACTGAATCGAAACATTTGAATAATTAGTTATTAGTTGCGTTTATTAAAATTTTTTGCTTCATTGTTAGTTGAATTGTGTGAATGTAATTCCGTTATTTTCATTAAAAATGTTTATGCTATTTGTTTTTTTTTTCATCTGGCGGCACTTTATTGTCGATTTTTTCTATTGAAGTTGTTTCTGTCAATACCTATTTAACTAGGTTCCACTCCACTTTCCATTAAATAAAAGTTAGTAGCACCATCTTCACGACCAGTGATGCAATACTATTGTCTTTCTTATAAGAAGTATTAAAAAAAAAAACCTTTTTAAAAGTTGAGAGTGAGGTAACTGTAACAGGTGTTAAGTTTTAAAAAATCTGTTTTTACATTAATCAGCTGTCGCCCCCGTACGAACGACAACTCTCAGAAATTGAGAAACTTATGCGAGCTAAAGGCTAACGAGGTCTTACCTTTTAACGTGTGGTTCCTTACACGGATTGGACGAAGTGAAAATCGATCGTCCGACCTTGCGGCTCGAAACACCGGTTTACACAACGGTCGATTGAGAGACTCCAGCATAACCCACTATGCAACCGTCCGTAGCTGCATGTTTTATGATTATTGCTATATGTTGAAAGTAATGATGTTCATGTCTAATATATGTGGCCTGAGCCAATAACTTTCAGCATAACTCGGCGAAGACTATTTTCTTTCTTATAGATAAGTATTGACATTAATGCCTTTTTACTAAATTTTGCCTGACTTCGATAACTTGCCCTGCTACTTAATGCAATACTCTTATGAATAAGTACGAAAAATAATGCCTTTTCACTAAATTTTGTCTAACCTTTATATCTTGTCCCCTTTGAAAGCTGAGAGAGGGGTGACTTAATGCGATACTCGACGACGAGTGATGCAATACTATTCTTTTTTGTGAAGTACTAAAAGTGATGCTTTCTACTAAATCTTGTGCGACCTTGATATTCTGTCCCGTTTTCTGTTGAGAGGGAATTGGCTTATCCGCACGGTAATACAGGTGTTGCTGCATGGTTTTTGATTATTGCTATATATTTAAAGTACTGCTGCACACGTCCAGCATAAGCCGATAACTTTTGGCATTATGTGACGAGTGATGGTTATAAAGAAGTACTGAAAATAATGCCTTTTACTGAATCTTGTCCGACCTTGATATCTTGTCTCGTTTACTGTTGAGAGGGGAGTAACTCATTCGCACTATAATACAGGTTCTGCTGCATGTTTTGTGATTATTGCTATAAATATGTTAAACGTAATGATGCCCATGTCCAGCATATGTGTCAAGCCGATAACTTTCATCATCATGCAATACTCTGCGTTTAGTGATGCAATACTATCTTATGAAGAATAATTAAAAATAGTAAAAAATGAGAAAACTCCTATGCATTTTTCATGATGATCTCCTACCACGTAGTAACGGCTATTACTTCCATCAATTTACTAAAATAATGCCGATCTTGATATCTTGTCCCGTTTACTGCTGACTGCTGATTTATCCTTATTGTAATACAGGAGTTGATGCATGTACATTAAATGTAATGATGCTCATTTCCAGCAAATGTGGCTAATAATTCAGCATAATGCGAAATCCATGAGGCTATATAACAAAAATGCAATCGAAGCCAACAAGTGGGTTTGAGGTCAGACATGTTAATGCTCAACAAAATTTTTCGATGGAGTCATGTTCATCTCAAATGAAGTTGTTTTTTTAATACATGTGGTTTCAGAAGAGCAAATCATAACAAATCATACATCAATGAAATCAGAATGAGAAGCACAATTTTACTATATAAAAAAGCAATATGGCACCCTAATAGAATGAAAGTTGATGATGATTGCCCGAAGACGAAACGTCGGATAGTAAATCTCAACATGAAAACGTGTAGATAAAAAAAATATTAATGGAAATGTGTTTTTGAGCTATGTTGTCAAATAACGCTAGAAAAAATAAAAACGAAAATTCAGATTTTCAGTTTTTACCGGATAGTCCCGGAAATACTCAGAATTTTCCAAGTTTCAAAACAGTATTTTGTTAAGCACAAAAAATGCAACTTTGCCCCAGTTTAAGCTTCGACGTATCTACTGTAGTTTAGGAAATCCCAATCAATGGTGGAACTCGAATTAGAATTACCCTGTATAATCACAGTCACTGACGTGTGTTGGAAGAGTATTGAATAATCTCGTACCTAAACAGCCTGACGCACAAGACGTTAATTTTGTGTTTGCAAATGGTGTGCCATAGTTTTCAGTTTGTCTTGTGTTAAAAGACTGATATTCACCAACACGGATGAATTTATTTCTGTTTAGAATCATATCTTAAACTATTTCACAGAATAATCAGTGCATCAATTCCCCGGAACTTGTTTAACTTATGTGAACTAAATGTGAATCCAAAGAGAACAGGAAACACAGAAAACTTCAAAGTACCCTTTTATGAAACCAACTATTGTCAGAATGAGTCTATACTTAGGTAGAATTTTAGGACTTGCAAACACAATGTGAATTCTGAAATTTTCAATTCTTTCAAATCATTTAAAAAGAATGAAAAGATTGTGATTGATTGGCTTATTTGCGCCTTTTTTTAAAATATTTTTTCCGTACATTTAGTTGGTGATTATAGATTATTGTTACCGTACATATGTGTAAATTTGTTAATTTTGTAAAAATAGGCAATGTCGTTAATACATAAATAAATTTGCCCTGGAAAAGAAAATAGTTGCTCGACATGAAGTGGCTGATGAGGTTGAGAGTGTATTGGGGAATTTGGTGTTTCGTTTTGAGGATGGATAAGGTTTCGGATAGTAGGATACTAAAGGGTATAATGAACCTTGTGTAATTGTTTTAGATCTACCTTTCCATTTTCTCTCCCAAAAATACTAACCATTCTGAATATTTTCATATTTTTTGGCACAATTTTTGTTTTACTTCAATGTTTGAGTCTTCTTGTAAGTTGTTCAATAAAACACAAACATATCAATAAAAAAAATTTATTGTTATTAAATACGCTGAACAGATTCCTCAATTATTCAAATTTGATTCCTTGCGCCAAGGGCAACTGTTTGGAGTGATTAATGGTTATAGTTGCTCTCCTCATGTACTGTTTCCAAGCATCACTACCAGATTCTCTGCCACCACCTGTAGCTTTCTCACCTCCGAATGCACCACCAATCTCTGCTCCAGAAGTAGGTATATTGACATTCACTATGCCACAGTCCGAGCCTTTAGGCCCGATCCACTGAAATATCATAAAAAATTAATAGAATAATAGATAACACAAATATACATTCACAGAGTTGAGAAATTTCAGATAAACTATTGAAACTCAAGAAGGAAAATTTAAACTATGATAATTAAATTCCCAGCATAATAAACTATCTTTTACATTGTAATCAATATCTATCAAAATCTATAGATTTCTTCAACTGAGAGATATTCCTGATGACTAATAGTTGATGTATGTTTATCAATAAGGAGATTCTAAAATCCTTTTTTCCACTTCTTTTGAACTATGATAAGATGATCTATTTTAGAATATCATGAATAATACCATAAAATCGACAAAAAAAGTTTTTGGTATCTATCCATAAAGAGGTACTCGATATGAATTTCTTACTACAACACTCAATACAGAAAGTTTGAGTTACGCAGAAAATTTGGTGGAGTAACTTTTCTATGTACTCCACAGCAATAAGGATGCTTTGGATGTTTTATCTCTCATACATTTATGTATGCCTCATTTCGGAACTAGAAGTACAAGCACTTTCTATTGCCAACTGGTCAGATCCAATTTGTACCTCAAGTCACCTATCTTTAGCATTTGAAATAATTAGAATTTAATTTCGGATGTATGTGATATCAATTTTGTTTCTCTAGAATTTATTTATCAAATTGTAACTTTGTATTTATAAGCACCTCTATTATTTTTTCAATATACCAAGTAAACCCTGTTAATAGTTTTCAACTGTTGGATAATGAATGCCTTTATTATAATTTTTTTATTTTCCAAAAGATAAGCTGGTCAGGCCCTGTCCCCGAATCGGGCGGGCGCAATAGCATTATCAACCAATGACTATTCCCCATAGCGTGTGGTGAGTGATCATTGGGTCCGAGAATCATGTGCCCCGAGCAAACACAGTGAGCCAAGAATGGCAGCCTTCTGCATCTGTTCGGCTAAGATTTTTGCCTCTGTGCGGCACGCCGGTATGATTTTAAGATTCGAGAGTAGATAGAGCATCATTCCACCCAGGACTCCAATAATCAGAACAACAGTCTTCACGGAGTCCTCGGAATAGAGTCTGCGGAGTTCACAAAGAAAATCTTGATATTTCATTCGTTTTTTGTCCTCTTTTCGGACGATATTCGCCTCACCGTAAACTGAAAACTCCACGACAAATATCGTCTCAAGATGGTCGAGGAGAAATACATCAGGCTTATCCCTCGAAGCGTCGAACAACAACGGTGTCTCGTCAATACCCTAGAAGTGCCGTAAATGGTAATAAAGCACTCTCAGGGCCGCGATATATCCATTGATATAGGCTAAGACCGCATATGCTGGACATGCCGACATCAAGTGCATTTAGGTCTCCACTATAAATCTAATCATGAAGTTAGTGTTAAAAAAGGTATAGTCAGTTGTTAATAGGATAGGGCTAAGACAGTTTGCAACTCATTTCGTAATCTAGTAGAGAAAATAACTATCATTAAAACCGTTTTCGAGAAAAATGCATATCCTGAATATTTTGTAGAAAGAGTTCTCAATGCAATTGAGACCGCATATATGCATATAGCACAATCATCATAAACCCATTGAAATTGGTGACACGTGTGAATCATTGTATTTGTGTCACATGCTAGTATACGCGTGTCTGCCGTATGCTGTGTAATGCCCGCTGTAAGTACCTAGTCCCACTGTGATTCGAAAGTGCTTATAGATTATAACGAAAAGTAGTCACATTGTATGCATCTCTTTTTTATATTATGCAATTTGATTATTTTCTATTTCAATTGCAGAAATACGTTCTTTGTTTACATAATATATCTTTAAGAAAACTTTCAATTATTTCAATATACCTATCTGATTCCTATAATATATTAACTTTTACAGTTTCAATTCATATTGTGGTTTAATTTTTAAAGGTTGTAAAATATAGTTTAGAAGTAGATTTGTTTCATTCATCAGTTTTTCATTCACAAAATTCATAGCTACTAGTGTCATCCAATTGCAACCTTTGGTCTAAATAATTTGTTTATAGGATGAAAAGTGTAGTCTTGCAAGGCTTTGATGAAATTATGTTAGTACTTCCGATTCTGAAAAGTATTCCTTCTCACCTCAAAAATATTTCCAATATTCTGAGTAAACAAACTCGATGATAAACCTTGCGAAACTTCATTATTCCAGGCTATGGCTTCGTGGATATCCTTAGTTTTGAGTACGTAAACTATGGGTGCGAAGCATTCAGTATGCACCAATTTATTGTTATGTTTCAAACCAGTCACTATCGTGGGTTCCACGAAGAATCCTGGTCTGTCTAATACCTAAAAATAATCACAGAATAGAATACATTTTACAAAGTGACCTATACACTATTTTATAATTTTTATATTTTTTGTTTTATTATTCATTATTACAATTGGAGGGCCAGTGGAACAACGATGAGGTTCCATATTTTCTCGGAATTGAGATTTCAGAGTCCCAAAAGAAGATATAAGCGTCGTATGGGATGGGAGAGGTTATTGATTATGTCACTGAGAGACCTATTGAATTTTTTCTAGCTCTACAACAAATTCAAAAAATCACTGCTCCCCGAGTTTTTGTATTAATGGAGTACGGTTGAATTTATCAACCGTTTAAATGGAATGGGACTTGTGAGAGGAACAAATTATATGCAAATGTAACGCTGATATCGAAGAGAGTTAGAGGCTATTAATCTCTATACTCTAGCCAGAACACCTTATAATTTATGATTCTGTAGGACTGGCAAACTGTTTCAATCTACAAATTTTTTAAAGAGATATTTTGTCGCATAACATACTGAATACACATTATTGAACCGGTAGAACCTTTGTTAACCAGGACCGGGTAAAAACGGCATTCGTCGACTTTATCGAATCCCGAAATCAAATTTTTATGCTGACGGAATAAATCGACTTGTGTTACGTTGACAAAGGTGCACTGATTCGAATGGAGCTTATTTCCATTGAATTGAATACGTATCCACTGATATATTACAGTTTACAATAAACTCATAAAAACGGACAAAACTTTTGAAACAACCACTATTGCTAGAAAGTAAATGATGAACATGTTGAAGATTCACTTGGAATTAACTGAAATGACTTTTGAAAAGATTTCTGTTTTAAAAACTTGATATTTAATCGTTTGTTTGCAGATTCTCAAAACGAATATTGAATTGCTCACTACTCAAATACTGATCCTATTTTCAAAAATATACATATCAGTGTTGAATAGAGAATTGAAATGTCTTTCAAACAATGTCTCACATGTTTCATTCGAAAAAAAGAGTTGGTTGTTTTCAATTGGAAAAAAGATACCTCCCTCTCAGCGACGAAAGATGCACACTAAGGTCTATCCTATCAGATCGTATTAAAAATGATGCCTCCTTACATAGATATTTACCAACCTTAATTTCTCGTTCTGTTCAAAAGTTAAGAAGGAAGGAGTCTTTTTCACGTCTGCATTTATTACCAGAAATTAGTCACTGAGTGAGACAGAAAGTTTCATTCAAAAAATGGACATTTTGACTACCGCGTACGCGTGTCTTTGGGCTTATTGTGCGATAAGTTATTGTAATTTCAGGTTGTTTGTACTCAAGTTTATTGAATTTTGCTCAGTATAGTAAAAGCGAATATTCATACCTTTCCTCCAAATTCAATTGTTCCACCTTCATTTTGTATTTCAGATATGGTATTTCTATATTTTTGTAAAGATTGTTCATTGTGTAGGGGTCCTATTAGAGTATTTTCTTCCAAGGCATCTCCAATTCTGTTGATAACTTGGGAATAAGCTTTCTTGAGCCTCTGTAAGACCTCATCATATATCTGAAAAACACAATAAATTGATAGGAATTTTCATATACAGGGTATTTTTCATCAGTGTCCGATATTTCACAGGACGATTCCCCAGATATTTTCAAGATAAAAAGTATATTTGAGCATGGGTTCGCATGGTTTCAGCTGAATAACTTTTGAGATAAAGTCAGTCTTAATATGGAAAATTGAAATTTGATATTAGTTTCGTTTATTTAACAGTTTATTTTCTTGAACGCCTGTTTTACTAGATTTGTCGCTCAGATCAATAAATGAAATGCGGTTTATGCGTGACCCTGCCCCGGCACATGTTAGCATCCAAGACCTATGAACCAAACTTTCAATAACCTTTGGATGGGTCGGAAGAGTTTCAATCCTGGCCCTCTAGATCACCAGTCATTGATAGTCGAAATCTAAAAGCCTAAGAAGACGAATAATAGACTAACTTAGAAAGATTGAAGATACTGTATGAACTTTTCAAAGAGTGTAACAGGCAGGAAGGGGCATCTCCAACAATAATTGTGATTTTAATTAAATTTTTCATCTGGAGTTCCGAAATCTGTTAAAAAATTATGTTTTTTTTTCGTTAACCAGCTGTTACGAACGACAATCCTCATAAGTCGAAACTTGTGCGAGCTAAGGATTAACGAGGTCTTACCTTTGAACGTGAGATTCCCAGCATGTTTTATGTTTTAAAAAACATTGTTTCGATATATAAAATACATACATCAATTACTTTAAATGAAAACATCTCGAAGATGAAGTTTGACTTTATCACCACCTAAAGCAAACATAACTCAGGAGACTCTGTAATAAAATAGCTTCCTGAAGCTGATGAAATAGTTTTCTCAGGTGAATTTGATATTGACCTGGTTGACGTACTGATAACATCTTATCAAAGTCTAATATCAGATCTATCTTTGGCAGATGTAGGGAAATAAATCATCCCACCAGTTTGAGTGGAATTAATGCTAAATAAACTGAAAAACGAGAAACGTAATCTTTCTATTTTTAAATAAGTTTTAGTTTGTTTTCATCTGATCCCAGAGACCTGCAAAACTACACACCTGATGCTGAAAAATCCTGAAAATGATCAACTAATATCCCTCTTGGATAAATACAAATCAGGTGGACATTTCGAAACCTTCAGCTTCCATGCTATAGATCGCAACATCGTGTCAAATTACTTGCGTAAAATTTAAATTACCTAATGCTGTCGGTTTTGATGACGTCTCTCTTTTCATGATCATTTGTTAGAGGAAGAACTCGTTTGCGTTGCCTTAATAATGAATGCATATCTTACTGTACCTCTACTTCAACGTGGACATATGACTTGGTCAATACCTACTCTTCGTCTACAAACTACTCGGATTTAGAACCGATCATCATTCCGCCAACTTTGTCGATAGTACTCGAAATGATATTGGAAACGCAAATATTGGAATATGTGAATTCCTCTCAAATACTTTCTAGTACACAATCTGGCTTTCGAAATCACAGTTTTTTTAAAGATAATATGACGAAGTAAGTCGTATGATAAAGGAAAATTCACATGCTTGGTCCTCGTGTGTTACAATAAGGTGACATCTCAGATCATTTCATCTGACGCTGTGGAACTTGTTCGAATTTTTAAGCGATCGCTCACAAAAATTGATAGATCGTCGTAAATCCGAATCTTTGAACGTAATGAATGGGGTACCTTACAAACAAGTACACAATATTATGCGGACGATACCCAAATATATCCTAACGATAAACGTTCAAATATCAACATTGCATACAATAAATCTTTAACACGCTGCATTCCAAAAACGAAAGCCTTGCGAATCCATACAATGAACCTGCAAAACGTGAAATATCTGATAATCATTAGAAAACAGCGTATACAATTTTCCACCAATTTCATTATGTATAGACAGAAGGCATCTTGAAAAAGTCAGTCTTAAAAACCAGGAGACCTTCAGGAAAAATGAACTGAGAATGTAGAAGAGGAACTTGAATATGTTGAAATGTTGGTCTGCTATTGAAAAGGAAATCCTCCACGTCTCGACAGTGGTTGTACCTCTGTCGACCTCGTGCAAGAGTTTTCTTGATACCGAAGATACTCCCAATTCGATTCCTTTGACGTTGTTAAAGCATATTCCTCACGCTCTTGGTTCGACCAACTGTTGCACTTCCATTGCCTTATCTCAGCCCTCCCATTTCTAATACAAGAGGCCATTCCGCAGATATGAAGAATCCCATTGAACCTAGTATTTTTTGGCAATTGCATCAGCTTCAAATCAATAACTTTCTTACTTTTTCTGGTTTCATTTGAGACCTATCGATCCGGTTCTTCAGATTACGGTCTTTTGGTTGTGACACATGTCGCCATTTCAGGATCAGAGCTACTTCTTTTATTGCTAAGATAAGATGAAAAGAAGATGATGCCAAAAAAGCTGAACAATTTCGAACTTGACATGACATGACATTTCTTTCCTGATTATTGAATATTGCGTATTGTATTGTATGTATTGGGCATGTATCTATGAAGGAAGATATGAGATGATACTGCTAACACATTACAAATACCCAACATCCCAACATTATTCTCCTCCGACATGTGTTGAGAATTAGTTTTTTTTTTCATGACAATTAATCGTAAACCCCCACTTAGAACTTCAAATTCATACAATTTTACAACTGGTTTTTGATAGGTGAGTGTCAGAGTCTTCACATCTGCATTTCTTAAGGTCTACCGGGTAGACCTCTATCATCCCTTCAGGTCACTTGTTTAGGAGTTCCGTTCTTCCGATCAATATTGATTGTTATTCTTGAAGTAATCGTTTCTAGAAGTACCTAATATTCATAATTCTGGATAACCCTTATTGAGGGTGGAATTGGCATACGCCAGTGTGAATAGAGCATGATAGAAAAAAAGCCGGAAAATATGTTGAATTTTTATTTTTATAAATGAAATATTATAACCTTTTTCGAAACTCTAACAATTGCAGCATAACAAGTTAAAAAAAGTATGAAAATGTCAGAAAATCACTCATTTTCTAAAGCAACTGCTTAGCAGCTGAACAACAATAGCAAAAAACTTCGTCTTCATGTCACTTCTGAAAATAACTGTTCTTTCATAGGAAGGATCTGAATATGCATCATTATATTTCTAATAGTTTGAAAGTTATATAAGTTTGTTTCTTAAGAAATCAAGCGGTCAGTATCCGTAATCTAAAAAAGCGTTAGGAAAAATTTAGATAAAATTCATTATTTTATTTTTATATCCAGATTGTTATAATATTTTAGTTACTTTAGAAAAAATTTAACGATATTCTGAATTCTTTCAACAAATTTTCCAACTCAATGAACAACTAATTAAGAATTTATCTTTATTATTCTGTTGAGAAACGGCAACCGTGGTTTTGAAAGAAAACATTCCTTGTAATAAAAAAAATTACAATTTTTTCAATCGTTTTTTGTTTCACAAAAAAATGGTACAAAAACAGTATAAAATATATTTCATAAATACATATGAATACATAAACATTTCTCCTATTAATTATCATTTTATAATTATCATAGGGTAATTCCGAGAGAGACGTCTTACCTTTTTCAAATCTTCAATAACATTAAGATTATATTTGAAAAATAATTTACTAAAATTACAATGAAATAAACATTTTTTTATATCAAATACACTAGTTATACAAAAAAGAAATTGCATAAAACACATATTACAAAAATTCTAAAATTCTGCACTTAGTCATCTCACCCTAAGTGTATGGGTGAGATGGCTCATTAAGTTGGGTTAGATGACTCACAGGATTTTAACGTTTTTGTCCAAAAATCTACCACATCTATCGCATAAATTTGTATACTTGGAACAATTTCCATGGAACCAAAACATACAATGCACACACTGCAGCCAGTCTTCTTTTTTTGAAGTATTATTATAGTTCTCGCCACGGGCTAAACATTTGGTATCTTCTTCTTCAGATAATTCATCGCTGATGTCATTTGATGTTATTTCAGTCGTATCATCAGATGAAGATGACAAACGACTCCTTTTATTGATAGTTTTAGTTTAGGTAAATTTTACTTGTGTCAGCTTATTCCTTTCCTTTTTGGTCTTTACCATCTTTTATTTTCAGTTTGTGCCACTTTACGTTTCTTTATATTTTCTGGACTGGTTAGTATTGCAGCCAGTTGCTTAGATCGTTTTTTGCTTCCTGTATTCCAGACGTAGAAGGAATTGGAGAAATCTCCTTCAAAATTTTTGAAGGAGCTTTGTTGATTCTTTTTGTAGGAGTCTGAACTTTAAACGGAGATGTTTTTTGGTTTGAGGATCTTTAGATGGAATGAACAATTTATTGTTGTTACCAGGCGAATTTGGACCAAGGTTCACTGTAGGATTGATATTTATTGCATCGGATGTAATTTTTAATGAGTCTTCAAGATAAGCATAATCTGGAATGGCTGTAGAATTTGGAAGGTATATCCCGCAGGCTCTAAAACCCGATATGGCATTTTGCAATGATTTTAAAAAGCACGATCAAGCGGATGCAGAAATTGTGTGGTGTGACTAGGTAAGCAAAATAACATAATGTCATTCTCTTCGGCATATTCCAGCATTTTAACGGAATTGCAGTGACAGGAATGACCATCTAAAACCAATATAACTTTTCCCGGAGGGTTTCGAGAAAGAAAATGAATGTTCAACCAATCCAAAAATATATTAGTGTTAATGTAAGCTGATTTTTCATTCATGTTGACCTTAGATCCTGATGGCGTGTCAATTTCAAATTTCTGCTTCTTGTTTTTCCCTCTGAAAAAGCAACAAGGAGGAAGAAAATTTCCTTCGGCACTGAAACAACATATTGCAGTAACAGTTTCCTCTTTTTCAGAAGTAACAGCTGATACATTTTTGGATCCTTCTGGTGCTAGAAATTTAGTTGGTTTGTCATTTAGTTGTGACCTTGTTTTGTCCATGCCAACCAAGTGATCTGGTTTATCTGCTAAATTATTCTCCAAAATAATATGTTCAAGAAGTTGGAAATAATTCTGGACCTCTTTCCTATTCATACCTTGACTTGTCGTCAAGGAAACCTCTTCTGATTTTCTCACACTCGCGTTTTAATTTTCATTTAATTTTCAATACCAAGCACACTAGTTGGCTCTAATGATCCTTTTTGCCATTGTTTCTTTTTATTCTTCTCCTTAAGGTAGCCTGGAGAATGCTATAATGTCGGGAAGCATTGTTTATTTCCATCTTTTGATTTCTAACAGAATTTATCGCCTCCTGAAGTTGCTCCTCGGTCCAAACACCTCGTCGACAACTGCCTTTTCGTTTGTACACTGTTGGCATATCTCAAAATGCATAAAAGATCATCATCTCAAATTTGGAAAACTCTAAAAAACGAGTTATCTCTCCCAAAATGATTCAAGTCATCTAACTCAAATTATTGGGATTAGATGACTCACTTTCTCACGAGAATACGCCTTGTTAGGTGAATTCTGCAACTATTCTCACCTAACCTTAAAGTTACCCATCTACGATAAATCAATAATTAACTGTGAAAAATAACACCTGTAATGACATGATTCCAAAAATACTTACCTCCACCAAATTTTGAACTTTCGAGAATGATACAAACTGTAAAAACTCACTTATTTTTACTAATTAAGCGGAATAAAACACACAACGTGTCGATCACAATATGCATATTTCACTGTAAATCTTAGAATGGCTTGATTCGTAATATTCCGCAGTCTATAATTGCATTACGGCTGCCTTTTAAAATATTCTTATCTTATGGATCGCGGCAATGTGAATAACACTGTGAGTGATATTGCTGGCTTTGCTTCTATGACATAATAATTATTCATGCGCACAGAATCACAAATGTCATAATCTCAATTGTCTGCTTGCACCATGCTAACTTTCATAACCTAAAAAAACGAACGTCGTTCAATCCTTAATTTTCCAAATGTTTTAATAGTTATTGCCGAATTTGAGTTAAAAAATAATGTAACTAACTCGATTTTGCAACTTTGTTTTATATATTAGATCAATTCAGCCGACTATAGCTCTGTAGACAATTTAGTAGTTTTTCAGCAGAATATCTCGAAGATGCTCAAAATATTACTGTATAAATGAAGTTTCATTTGGAAATATGTTACTTAAATATCTATCAATAGAAATTGCTAATGAGGATAATATTTATTTTTGAAAAAATGTATGTGAAAAAGTTCGAGTACTATGTACATACATACTTTTTCGTGCAGAATCAATCTCCTTGTAGTTGTGCACCTCTGACCAGCTGTTCCAATGCAAGCAAACAAAGTAGCTTGCACTACCATGTCCAAATCCGCATCCTCCGCCACTAGTATAGCATTATTACCTCCTAACTCAAGCAGATGCTTTCCAAATCTCTTTTGAACTTCTAATCCAACCTGAAAGCAGTAATAAATGATGCTGAAGAGTCACTCGAGGAAAAAAGTGTATATGTATATATCATCTTCGTATATACATATATACTCAGGTGCATACAAAGCGGCCACCTTGAAATGTTAACAAATTTTGATCTTGAATAACATATTCATTCCGATTTTGATAATTTATTTGGTAAATGGAAGAAAATTTATTGCAGATTGATTCACATCGAACAGATTTCCCAATAAGTCCTAATTTATTTAGACTTTTCGAGAGAAAATGAAATTGTTTTTATGATCTAGTTTTAAGACTTTGTGGTGAAATGGATGACACTCAAAATCACCATGTATGCAAGCTTAGTTCATTCTTTATACATTATTTCTTCATTCATTGAGGTATCAAGAATGAAGAATAAGGTTTCAAATTTATGAATAATTGAATGAAGCATTGCATTTTCTTCACATGTTCGTCATATGCAACGGTCAAACCAGAACCAGTGATGCAAATCCTATTGAACATTTCTGTGACTATTTGGTAAAGTCGCCAAAGGCCACCTATGAACAAAAATGAACTTCTTGGTGTGCTCATGAAGGAGTGGAAAAAACATGCCTTAGGAGTAAAAATGTTTTGTTTTTCAACCATTCGCTACTTATGTTGTCGATTAATTGTCAATTTTTCTATAATTATTGTAACTGATAGAGAACATGCATAGAAACCGCAATGCTCTATTAAATGATTCATAGATATATTTGAAACGAATCATGATATCAAAATACCGAAAAAACAATGTACAGGAAATGAATCTAGCTAGCATACAGAAAGGTTTTGAATGTCATCCAAAAGCTGTATTTCACCACGGGGTATATTAAACGCAGATAACAGAAACATAACTTTGTTCTTCCTAGTGTAATATATATAAATCATGTCTTATTTGGGAATCTGTTTGATGTGAATTGATCTGGGATAAATTTCACGCTATTTTTTGAAAAATCTGGGTAACGAATTAGGATAGAAAAGGATGGAATCTACCGTTTGCTTGGTGCGCCTATTTGGGTTTTAGAGTGGTCTGAGAGTACAGTCCTCGCCGCAGTTAGCAATGGGGGTTGATGGTTTTTAATTGATGGTCAATCACTAGTTTTATATGATAATGCGGCATTTACATAACTGAATTTAAATGAGTTAGGTTTTCAGCAGTTTGTATTGCTTTTGAGGTTTATTAAGAAAAGGTAGAAAGACTCATTCTGAAAATGTAATTTATTTGGGTTGAAGATTAAATTTCAAAATAAAAATTTCTTGGAAAACATTATATTCAATAAGATAAATGAATCCAAACAAAAATATAACTAGAGTTATGATGAAAAAATTACAAAGGTTCAACTCCAGACAGATCGGAATCGCTTATAGAGTTATCACTATCCTCACTGGTACTATCGTTGTCAGTATCACCTTGAGCATTTATAATAATATTGTCTATAGCGAAGTCAAGAGCAAGTTCATTAGAAGCATGAAATTTTTCAAAACGTTTAGCGCTTTCGCAACGTTTTTTTTCACTGCTCTTGAGAAAACGAAAGGAAGAACTCGTCACATAAACTTTCAACGGATTTGAAATTGAAGTCTACATTTTTATCAGCCACATATTGTTTCAGTGACGCCCATACTAATTCTATTGGGTTCAAATCTGGATGATAAGAAGGCAATCTGAGTACAGAAAACAAACCACGTTCACTGTTAATATAAAACCATAGTCAAATAGTACCAACTGTAGACCTCGGCCAAAGATGGTCTATCTATAATAAGCATAGAAAATCCTAAATGAACCCAAAATGGCGGATATTTCATTCAAAAAGAAAGTTGTTGCCAAATTTTTGAATAACCGAAAGTGAAAGTAAGTGTAAAGTATTTTGGCTGAATGGAACGTTATCAATAACTTTTTGTTGAGAATTTTCATATATTTCAATTTGGGTACCTACTTCTAACTAATTATTGTCAAGAATCAATCCTGCATATTTTCTTTCCTTACCTGTTGACCAACTTGTGTACTTCCAGTGAACGACAACAGTTTGATTCTGTTGTCGGCGGCCATTGCTTTACCAACGTCGACACCTCCACAGCAAAGTGCTGATACGGCAGTAGGGAGGTTATTTTTTGCTAGTACATCAGCAATTATTTTTGTTGTTGCCACTGATATCAAGGAAGTTGTTTCCGCACTTTTCCATAGAAGTGAATCGCCGCAAACCTTAAAATAAAAATGACAAGATTACATATATCCGTTTATATTGATGAAGGGTTAGGTTAGGTCAGAAGTGAATGGGTCTATTCGACCCTCCATCGCAACCCACAAGGGTTTATTGTGGCTCACACCTATTCAAACTCGACCAAATAAACCCAGCTTCTTGACGAAGCCG
>WOGR01003076.1:0-16368 GCA_015342045.1 Leptinotarsa lineolata
GTTATTTACGAAAGCAGCCATGACCAGAGAGTGCCTGAGAAAGGAAATAGTCCACTTCGCCATAAGGTCTGTTGATCCATGCCTGTATGTTCGGTATCAGGGAGAATATCCATCTTCCTTAAATGCCTCCTCCTCATTTATGTTAATAATGTTTATTTATCAAAAAATTACAATATTGAATACATAATGTTTATATTAGTAGTGCTTGAGAGCTGAATCAGGTTGTCCTTTGCTGTTGTTCGCGGTAATCCTTCATAACGATTTTTTCTCTCGATGGCTTGCAATTCAATAGGAGAAATTGACGCTATCACGCCAGCCCCTTCTGCGGATATTGTTCGGTATGCACTACATATCCTTATCGCCAGTTTTCTTTGTATTTGTGTCAGTTTCACCACAAGCTTTTTGCTTATAAGGGCTGTATACCAGCATGGCGAGCCATATAGAATCTAAGAGTGCACTACGCTGGAAACAACTAAGCGTTTTGACGCTCTGGGGTCTCCTATGTTCGGCATCAGTTTTGTTAGTGCAGCCACGGTTTTGTCCGCTTTGATTGCGACTTAGTTTATGTGTTTTGCAAAGGTGAGCTGAGAGTCTAGCCAAACCCCCAAATACTTCACAACTTCACTGAGTCCAATCAGTGTTCCTTGAATGTTGAAACTGATTGGTTTCAGTTTCCTCCTCTTAGAGAGTAGGACAGCTTCAGTCTTCTCGGGTGCCAATTCCAGGCGTGAGTGTTTCATCCTTTCCGAAATTCGAAGAAGTCCCCTGTTTGCCAGGTTTGATAAAAGATCTTCTGTTTTTGCTGTCACTATCATGGCAACATCATCCGCGAAGCCAACCAGTGTAATTCCGTCAGGCATTTCCAATTTTAAAAAGTCATCGTATGGGATATTCCACAAAGTTGGTCCTAGCACTGATCTCTGGGGTACACCACTGTTCATTTTAAAGGATTTGATATTCTCTTCGCTTTTCAGTATTCCCTCTCTTCCCGATAGGTACGAGAAGATCTTACTAGTTAGGCTCTCCGTTATTCCTCTATCTCTCAGATTGATTCAATGAAGTTCGAAGAGAAACTGTTGATAGATTTAACCAATGACTTTTTCATACTTTTCTCTTGAATAAGATACATTTTTGATGAAAATTAGGTGGACAATCCCTACATTTTCTGAAAGCTCACAGTATGGATTATTCTGGGATGACCCCGAATTTCGTTCACCCCTATATAGAAAAAGCTTTGTTTGGAAAACTTATGGAGATGAAATGTTTGGTGTTAAATGAATCCAAGGAACTCTATATTTTTGAGAAGCACTGCGCCTAATAAATTCAATTGTGGTAAAATATCTGGATTATTCTATTTGAAAAAATAATAAGATTTGTCTGTCACACATTTATTGGTTACCCTGTGTATTAGTCATAGTTATTGAAATATAGCTTCAGTTATTCTTCACAACTTTTTCACAAAACAATTTTTTGTATATCTAATAGAGAAGCAGCTATCGTCCACCCAACTATCGTTGATACATCCTGTATAGTTCAAGAGAAGGATTTTATTTGATCAGTATCTTTCAGTGTTTTTAGATATTTGCCAGATATTGTATCATATATTTGCCAGACACGTATTTTTTCTGTGCAAAGCTATCATTTGCTTTCCCTACTTCCTGTCAGCATATTTATTACGTGAAAAATTACAAATTCCCAGGGTGTAAAATTAATTTTTCATGCCCCAAATATCAGAATGATCCATCATATTGATGTGCTCTGATGTGCTTCGTATGAAACGATACTTCTGGGACAAAAACACATACAATCTTAGACCTACGGAGACAGGAGTGATTATGTCAAAGTGGAGAAATGGATAAAGAAGAGAATAAATTTCGTCTTCTGTTGGGGATTTCTTTCGATGTTGTATAGGTTTTCGTTAGTTCTACTGATATCATTCATTTCTAATGATCTTTTTATTTGACGAGACTTCCCAAGTCAAAAACAATAAGTTAGTTTCAATATATGACTTAATATAATATCGATATGATATTTGGTTACTAATAACTCTACTACTATGCTACTGAATACTCTACTACTCTGCTACTGAATACTCTACTACAAAAAAAAACTGGAAATGATTGCCATGACACCAGTTGAAGAAAACATAAACCCGTTTGGAATAACGCATCTGATAGCTACCACTTCCAGGTGAGAGGCAACTTCTTCAATGAGGTAGACTTATATTGAATATTTTGAAACTCTCTCAAAGAGAAGGCTTCGTATATGATTGAGAGACGTCATGAATCAATTTAGACAACGAAAGTAGGTGTCTTCATGCAACACTTCGCTAGCATGAAGCCACAATAGAGGAGAAATCAGTAGAAATGACGTCACATTCAAATCATATAAATGAACAATTCGTTCAGGCCAGTCTCATCTCACCTACACAGTAGGTTCATGGACTGACACCTATTAGAAAACAACTACTCCCCTGGCTAATACCACGAAGGGCGTTGAATTATATCCAACAGGTGTCAGTGCAGGATTCATCACAGAAGTAATTCCTGCATATGCAATTGGCGATAAAACTGGCCAGTCTTCAAGTATGCCCACGTAGTATAGGAACAAAAGTTTTTTTGTCCTTATGCGAGGTCTTGGGCCATGTGGATATGAAGTTGGTTAGTACATCGACAAGCAGATCGTGCGACGTTGTTGAACGTTTGCTTCTGCCTAGTTCGAAAGTAATTCGATTTTTAATTATCGGAAATCATTGACTTCAGGTTGAACAACAATGTACTATTTTGCATAAAGGATTGAAAATCTGGTGAAAAATTCCGTGACCAAAAGACAACAGGAGGCCGAAAAATGGAACGAGCAGTATAACCGGTTAGCTTTCATTATGTATGAAATGTATGAAAACAACATCGATAATCATTTCTGATCCTGATGGATAATACACAGCAGCACGCTATTATTATATCGTCATTTATGGTTATCATTTTTCAACATAATTGTTTATGAGTACCTTTAGATGGATTCTTTTCTATTTCACCAGAAAAAATCTTTGCTGAAATTCCCAAAAATTAGCTCTAGTAAAATAATGGATCTTACTTGAAAAATATTTGAGGTTTCTAGGTTATCCGCCAACATGGAAAAAAGTGTTAAGGTTTCTGTCATCTTCCTTTAGAAGTGGGCGACAAATTGGTAACATTCCGATTATTGGCATTCCAGATTTCGATATGGACATTTTTGAACATAGTAACTGTTAAATCGAGAATTATTTGACATTCCAAGCTGCTCTCCATCAGTAGTTGAATGTTTTTTTTGGATCGCAATGTCATCTGATTCAGGTCCGTTGAATTCGTTTGTAAGATCACTTGAGGACCGTACAATTCACGGAACTCAACCAGAATTTTTCATTACATTTCAAATGCATCAGAACATCCGCTCTGGACAAGATGTCTGAAAGCAAGCAAAAACCACTTGGAACACTTCTCAAAATAAACAATTCATTTCCATTGCTCCCTGTACAATTGAAATCTTAAGATGTGACGGTGAATTCCAGTTGAAGGTTGATATAAAGTAGTTTTCTCCATATTGAATCGTCATAATTTTCCGATGACCATTCGAAGGAGATTTCACTTGACTCCTAATCCCATTAAACATTCAAATAAAAAGATTGAAAGCAACTTTTTTCTAAAAGATGACTATGAGAAATTGACCTTGTTTCGTTTTTATTTGTCCACACCGTGTGATTGACATTAGCGATGTTTTCAAACTTCGTTAATATTTCTCTTGTTCAGGTTATATGATTATTCATTTTTATTTTAGTGTGACCAGTGAAGTTCGCATAATGAGAGATATCTTTCATTATTCTCCCCATAAGAAATATGACTTTGGCATCAATCTCTTCTTTAATCAATATGAAAAAAATTTTTTTAAAACGAATACTTTTTGCTGTCATTCGTCTATGAGTTTTTGCATTTCAGTGGTTGTGGTTTTGTATTCATTTGATGGAACATTGAAATCTCCTTCTAATTCCAAAGCTTCATTCATAAGGGCATTTTTCTCTTTCCTAAGTTTTTCCATGTATTTATCTTTCATTAAATTATTTGACGATGAGTCATTAACTGTTTGTTCTAGTTGTATGATTTCCATTGTGGTGTTGTATTCCTCAGGCACTTCACATCTATTTATTTTATAATCTTGTGAAAATTTTACTTTACTTCAACAGTTTTCTTGAAGACAACTTTTGTGATGAACAGAGACACATTTTTTACACATATAATGTATAACTGGTTTGGATTTGCAACACTTGTAAGACTTTTTAACAGAGCATCCACAGTAACACTTATAATAGGAATATGAATGCCAACCCCAAAAATGTAGTCACGATATTCACATTAATTTTTTGATAATAAAACTCCAACAGTTGGGTAATTTCTCAAGATACCGAAAGAAGTCATTTGGAAAGTTTTGTTACACATACAATTTTGAAATCATATGTAGAATTTCAACCGCCAAAGATGATCTTTTTCGTTTTTTTTATCGATTGCACCACCGTTGCAAAAACCGTTGGAAATAAAAAAAACATCCTCATAACTATGATAATAATAATAATAATAATAATAATAATAATAATAATATTTATTCTCATTTTGATATTGATAAAGTATCATTTCATTTCATATAAAATGTATAGGAATAGTGTTAGAAATTACACGTTAGAAAATGAGACCTCGTTAGTCCTCAGCTCGCACAAGTTTCTCAACTTCTGAGAGTTGTCGTTCATATGGGGGCGACATCTAATTAACGGAAAAATAGATTTTAAACAGACATATTTCAAACAGTTATTAATAAAGTGAAATAAAATGCTCACGAAACTAAACAACAATACCACAAAAACAGGGTATCACAATGAAATTGCATGAAAATACAATAAACAAACACAAATTAATTCAGTGATTTTTTACTCCCATAGCAAGTCACTTGAAGTAGAATTATGTCTGCTATCAGTCTCAAAATTTTCGTTTGGCTAATGAAAACATCCCGTGCATGAATAGTATTACTCCACAGACACAACCCATACCTCTGTCGGGTGATAGAATCTTATCAACTGATTTTTTTCCAGTATATCTTGTGAATTCCTGAAAGGAAATGTGATGCTACCTAACTTTGACACCAACTGTTCACAATGAGATTTCCAGCCAAGAAATTGATCAACATATGCACCTGAAAGTTTTTCGGTTTTTACAGTACTGCCCTTCAGTTCATTATCAGATGTAAAAGTGAGTTTTTGCTGAAACAGTTTTTGTTTAGTATGAAGACTTTACGATTTGTATTTTAGACTGGTTAAAATGACGGTCATTACCACTATAGTAGGCAATCAACTTGTTCATATATACATTGCAATTTATTTCCAAACGGTTATCTTCTAAATCTGATAGAATTAACTTAAAATAGTCGACGTGTACATTAACGTACAGTATGAAATTGACCCCTGCGGCACTCCCATATCAAATTTTTCTAAATTTTTTTGTCATTATGCCATCATCACAATTACGTTTCATGCTCACATACTTCTGTAAAATACTCAAAATCCATTGAAGTGCAACACCCCTGACTCCATATGTCTCTAATTTCATATGTCTCATAATGTCATCCAGATTTGGTACAGAAGCGTTGATAAACAAGTGTCTTACGGCGAAATATTCGATGTCTACCAGAGAGGAGATAGTGTTCCATGGAGGTGAAATTTATCTCTTTTATTTACTTTTTTGTGTAGCAATCCTGTGAATGCTATCTGATTCAATTTCATAACGAATATTTGATGGAATACAAACTGAATAGAGAAAAGTGTTTTTGTTTAATTCAATGTTCATATGAGAATGTTAGTTTCGAAGGTATTTTTATTTCGTGTAATTCAATGTTTTTATGGAAGTTACTGTTTCGAAAGGGCCCTTTTTTCCAGTTTCAGTCTAAAAGTTACTTCTTTGCATAATCTACACATATTTGTGTAGATAAATTTTTTGAAATTGATTGCTCCTTTTCTTTCTTTGAGAGATCCCTATATCTTTATATCGAGATGGAGTAATAGAAAGCCAATACCTTCCTTTAACAAAAAATATTTTTTCTCCTAAAAATATATTCCTTTAAATTCGAATATTCATCATGAATCGTAGCCCCGTGTCACTGTGTCAGGCTAATGGCGAATAATAACTCTGGTCAGAATAAATTGAATACAAATTTGAAAAATAGGTGTTGATCAACATATTCGGATTATATTATTCGTTCACCAAATAATTATCAATGCAATTGCAAATGTCTATCAACATCATCTCTATTTCATTCTTACACTAGATGGAATTTATAATATTTCAAAATTTTACGAATGCTTCTACGACTTCAGTAAAAAACTGTATACAGGGTATTTCACGACGAGCGTTCGTTAGGAATATATGGAGAACGATCCAAAATAAAAACTTGAAATTGTGTGGTAGTAAGTTTAACAAAATGGCCTTCTCAACTAAAATATTTTCAACATCCGGTTTCTTTCCGTTATACCGGAAGTTGGGGGCAACTTCCTTATTCCAATTAGAACACCCTGTATTTCATTACATTTTTGAATTTTCTAGCACATTTTACCCAAATTTGTTAGTTTTCGAGATAATAATTTTTTTCTGAAAAATTTGACAGTTACAGCACCACTCCGAAAAAATCATAACTCATAGACAGTAACAGTTAAAAATGTGAAATTTCACAGAATCACACCTTAAGCATCAAGTCATGAAGAGATCCATCGAATTTTTGACAATAATTTACACGGTGGTCAAAATTTCCACCTAAAACATAACATCGAGAAAACTGATGAAACACAATTATATTTGAATACATATACTATATACTATATCCTATACCTAAAATACACCTCTGGCAAGATGTATCCGATTTTGGGAAATATTTGAAATGAAAATCATTCAAAGTAATACCAAACCAAGAAAGCTTCGAAAACAAATGAAGTTACAACAAATATGTCAAAATTTGATGCGATATAATTGACGTGTATTTCGTAGTTTTCTATATGTGTGAAAATTGTCTCGTTTGGGGTATTCTAATGAAGATTTCCTGAATTTGATAATCATTTATGGCGAATGCAATAAGATAATGCATAGAACTTGTCGTGTTTTTGCAGAAAGATTTCCAAGTCTCCACAGACCCAATAAAAATATTCTGAGAAGACTTCTGAGAAACTGCCGTAAACACTCGTAAACAATGAGGACATCGAAATTGTAGTTTCGGCCTACTTCACAGCCTATCCAGAAAATTCGTTGAAATACGTTTAAATTTTCATGTTCGTCAATAAACCGGATTTTAATCAAACATAGGTGACGTCCTTTTAAATATCACCAGGTTCAAAATCTAAAACCTCACGAGTAACCTGCACGAGTGGAATTATGCGAATGGTTTCTTATCAAGATACGGGAGGACCCTGAGTTCATGAAGAACATGATATGGACAGATGAAGTCAAATTTGCCATGAATGATATGTACAACCGCCATAATAGTCATTTTTGGGCAGCAAAAAATCCAAAGCTCGTTCGCCAATGCAACTTCCAGTTTTAATGTATTTTGCGCTATGAAGGAAGACCCAATTTCATATTTATATCTTTATGAAGAGAATTTGAATAGCGATAGATATTCGCATATAATTAGGAATGTGGTTGGTGAATCCATAGGGCATGTTTCTGAACAATACCGTTTCAAGTTAGATGAATAGCGCCCCTGTACATGGTACTGATATCGTTGCTGGGTTGTTGAATGGGATGTTCGAAGATTAGTGGCTTTGCTACAATGGGCCATTCAAATTTCCTCCTCGCTCTCCAGACCTGACGCCACTGGACTTCTTCATCAGGAGATATATCAAAGAAAATGCTTATGCGGACCCTGTGAGTGATAAAGAAAACATGAAACGAAGGGTTCTGAGAGCTTTCAATAATTTGATTCCTGACTCCACACAGAAAGCTACATATGGTAGTATGCAAAAATATTCTTTTCTAGAACAAAACGGCAATGTCTTTGAACATCTGTTGAAATGAACTACAATATTATTTCAATTTAAGAAAAAATAAAGTTGAATTCTAAAATTGAAATAAAATCTAACCTTAAAAAATATAAACAGAATGAAATTACTGTATTCGATATCAATGAACAAAGATATAATTCACCTCTCTGAAAGTATTCTATTTCAATCCATCCATTTTCATGTTGAGTTACCATTTACCAACGACAGAGTTGATATTAGTTCATTTGTTTTCAAAGCTTTTTTGGTTTGGTATTGCTTTGAATGATTTACATTTCAAATATTTCCCAAAATCGGATATATTTGCCAGGGGTGTATTTTAGGTATAGGACATTCTTCACAAATTTGATATCTTTTTTTCGTAGTATCCAAAAATAATAGAATAGTGTATGGTTTCCGTTTGAAAAAATCGTGTTTCATCAGTTTTCTCGATGTTATGTTTTAGGTGGTGATTCTATGAAATTTGAAATTTTCAACTGTTACTGTTTATGAGTTATTACTTTTTCGGAGTGGTGCTGTAACTGTCAAATTTTTCATTGTTATAAAAGTGGGCCTAGTTCAGTAATATATTTTTGGTTACTTTGCTCAACCGAATTTTGCCTGTCATTATTAGCGCCTTACCGTTATTTCATTGAAGTTTTATTTTCAATACCTCAGCAGTGTAATGAATCGTTGTTAGAAAATAACATATTGGAGTAATCACGATTGAAATACTGTGCGATACTATATCAGGATGGATTTACTATAAATCATTCATAACCTTCAGTCTTAATAGAAAATATCAAAACAACATATATTTATGTCAATGACAGAATCGAATGCATAGTACTGAATTGTGAACAGGCATACAAAGTAATTTTTCAGTTCCACAATGAAAAATTAGTATTGGAAATGTGAAAAAATTTGAATTGAAGGATTTATATTACTAAAAGTGAATAATTTTTTGAAGAAGAAAGTTTTTGGCTTTCTACTACTCCATCTTGATACAAAAAATTTGTGGGAATCTTCCAAAGAAAAGAAGGAGGCAATCATTTTTGAAAAAAGTAACTCCTAACATGGATGTGTAGATCATTGGAAGAATTAATTTTCAGACACAAATGGAAGAAAAAGCCCTCCTGAAACAACTACTTTCATATTGAATTACACGAAAGAAAAAATTCTTTCGAAACAAATACTTTTATATAAACACCAAATCATACAAAAAACACTTTTTTCTACTCAGTTTGAATTCCAAACATTCGTTATAGATTCAAATCTACACGATATACTAAATGAAACATGAAAAAAACTCAGTCATCCTCACTGGTAGACACCGATGTTTCGCCGTGAGACACTTGCCTTAGGGCTCTTCAGTACCAAACTGGATAATATTATGAGAAAAAACACACAATTCATTCATAAATTACGATTTATATGTCACGGAATAAGTTTGATCTACTCATGTCATAAATGACATCGTAATGACATTCATTTACTTATTTAAATCCCAGCCAACAGAAATATTGTTTGAATTGTAGGGGTAATATTTTTAGGAGTGTTTAATTTTTTGGAAAAGAAAGTTTTTGGCTTTCTACTACTCCATCTTGATACATTTTGTGTCTGAAAGTTACTTCTTCGATTGATCTACACATCTATGTTTAGAGTTACTTCTTTTAAAAATGAATACTTTCTTCCTGTCTTTGAAAGATTTCCACATTTTTTTGTATCAAGATGGAGTAGTAGAGAGCCAAAAACTTTCTTTCTCAAAAAATTACTCACTCATGAAAATATAACCCCTTCAATTCAAACAATATTTCTCTTGACTGGAATTTAATAAAATGAGTGAATTGATGTCATTACGATGTCATTGATGACATAAGTAGATCAAACTTACTCCGTGACATGAAAATCGTAATTTATTAATGAATTGTGTATTTTTTCTCATATTATCCAGATCGGTACTGAAAAGCGAAACATCGGTGTCTACCAGTGAGGATGGCTGAGTTCCATGTAAGTGAATTTTTTTTCATCTTTCATTTAGTATATCGTGTAGAAATCCTGTGAATGATATCTGATTTGAATCTATAATGAATGTTTGGAATACAAACTGAGTAAAAAAAGTGTTTTTTGTATAATTCAGCGTTCATATGAAAGTATTTGTTTCGAAATAATTTTTCTTTCGTGTAATTCAATGTTGATATTAAAGTATCATTTCATGTCTGAAAGTTACTTCTTTGAATGATCTATACATATATGTTTAGAGTTACTTCTTTTGAAAATGATTGCTTCCTTACTTTCTTCGAAAGATTCCCACATTTTTTGTATCAAAATGGAGTAGTAGGAAGCCAAAAACTTTCTTTTCCAATCATTATTTATGTTATGATTTCGTTATGAAATATTTCCATTTTATCGCTTACAAGGAAATGATTATGATGAAGAAATGGCTAAGTGAAAAAAGTAAAAGAAAAACCTGAACAATTTCATTATCAGAAGCTGCTGTGAAAATTCATAAAATTAGGTGTGTATTCAATTATTCAGACTAAGGCGTGGTTGAAGAAATACAAATCATTAAAACAAATGTTAGTCCATCAGGAGTTGAACCACTTGAACCAGCCAGTATACATTTCAATTTCAGTGTTCGCTTCTCCACTCCTGAAAGCTCCTTTCAAAAAGAAAATAACAAAAAATACTAAATGTTTTGAATAAGTTTCCTTTTGTAACATTCATGCTCCAGCGTTTCGGAACATTAGATTTTCTATTTGTCTATCGACTGTTTCAACAACACCAATCCCATCCTCTGCTCTTCCGAATTCCAGATTCCTGCTGATGATATGTGATGTTTCCCATCGAGAAGACTCGCTCCTACAAATGTCGGGTTTAGCGGTGAAAGACAATAAATCAGTTAGCTGCGGCTGAAGGAGGGCAGAAAGCTAAGGGTTTAATAGGTCGACAGAACAGTGAGAGTTAGTGCCTGGCTAGACCGCAGTAATTTCATTTAGTTGGCTCGAATCTTTCAAAGAGGAAATGAAGATTCGTTAGAAAAGTGCTTTTCTGCTGCCACTAGAGTTGAATACATATGAATACTCGTTATTTGGTCAACAATGATAGTAATAATAAAAATGATATTTATTGGCCAAGTGAGGTACACCTATGTACATGTAGCAAATCGGAAATAAATGAAAAAAAAAATAGATTCAAGATCATGCTCATTGAGAACAATCCTCATATGTCAACATACCAAAAATTGGATGAATTTGTACGAAACTAACAAAAGGTCCGGGAAAACCCTGAACTTTCAATCTTATATACAAGTGCTGTTCCAAAAATAATGTGAATTTCTCAGGCACCGTAGATTCTATTACCAATATTCCAAGTTTTCCATGTTGATATACTCGTCTCGAATATATGTTCACAGTTTTAGCTGTTTTTCATGATTAGTTTGTTGATGAGGGGCATGAAGGTTAGAAGTGTTATACGTTATCAGCGATTTTCTGCTATCTATAAAAGTGGATCAGAGAAATTGCATGGAATTTTGTATTAAAAATGTCAATGAGTGCTCAAAAACACTTGAAATATTGGAAGTGGCTTACGGTGATTGTTCTCTGAGTCAAAAAAATGTTTACAAGCGATATAAGCTTTCCAGAGAAGGTCAAGAAGTGACAACGACGAGAATGTGAAGAAAATTGTTATGGAAAATTGTTGAATTTCGTCAACAGTAATTCAGATTTGCTCAAAAGGGTCATAACTGGTAACGAATCATGGGTATATAGTTATGACATCGAAACCAAAATCCACTCGTTTTCAATATAAGTTATCAGAAAATCCAAGACTAGGAAATCACGCCAAGTTCGATCAAATGTCGAGGTTTCACTAACTGTTTTCTTCGATTACCATGGCATAGTGCATCAGGAGTTTTTACCACAGGGTCATATGATCATTAAGGAGTATTACTTTGAATTAATGCGCTGCTTGCGAGGAGCAATACGAAGAAAACTTCCGGTATTTTGGAAAAACAAACAATTCATGGAATTTTGTTTTTCTTCACATACATGAAACATATCTTAATATAAATGGATGGGGTGGTCATGATTTTTTGACAAACAAATACTTGTCTGGAACTTTCCTGAGAATTGAGTTTCTGCAGAACAATTCTTGATCTTCCTCAGCTGATGATGTTCAGTGAAATGTGTGGATATACCATGATCTAATGGATTTTCCACAATCCTGCCGGTATTTAGAAGTTTTTCATGCGTTTCATAGCGAAGCAGGTCGCTTTAAATCTTGTAGAAACATTGTCTTGGTGGGAATACCGGTTAAGTCCATCATCCAAGTTGGCACCTGAACATTCCTTTTTTCATGCATAAGGAGCAAATGGGTCTATTATCTTATCTGAAATTCTTATGGGAGGGTAAACCGTTCGGTAACGTAACGCATAACGGCGCCAGTAATTCTGACTTTTCTATCTCTTTACTCTAACCCAGAGCGCTCACCGTATCTCCGACAAAAATTTCTGACGCTCCTCTTCGCATGACTCAGTATTTATTGAGTGTACGATCGAAATATTCTACTGACAGGTAAGCATATAACGTAAAATTATCACTACTTTTGAAAGTGATTATGTGAAATTTGATGAAACAAGCAGAAGATGATCTTCGAAACATTACAGAATCTCCTAACGGAAGGTAAGTTTGATAATATAATGAATCAAACCAGCAAGCACGTACTATTCTATTGTTATGTGTACAAACTGGAATTCACTCAAATTGGTGTGAGGTTTCCCTTGATCTGCTGCGCTTTAGTAATTCTTTTCTTGGGTTTTCTTAGAATTATGGATTAGATATCTATAACTGTATTGTCTTCTTTATTACGCCATCCTGCTGCAACACGTTCCTCTTCTTCTGGTTCGCTGCGCCTTCGCCATCAAGGATCGGCTTTATCAGAAAACTCGAGCCGGTTTTAGTGCGCGTTCGCTGCTCCGGTTCACTCCCCAGTGAACCAGTCAGGAAGAGCTCCTTTGGTCAGGGTTTGGCTTCCAGGTGCTCAGTGGAGCAGGGACCACTACGGGTATGCTCGGCCTGTCATTCCGCCTGTGTGGTTGCTTCCGCGAATCTGGCGAGGCAGTGACCTCCCTGGGTTTGCCTGACCTCCGCTTCCACCTAGTTGGTGGCTTCCGTAGCCTGGACGAGGCAGTGACCTCCCTGGGTTTGCCTGACCTCCGCTTCCGCCTAGTTGGTGGCTTCCGTAGCCTGGGCGAGACAGTGACCTTCCTCGGTATGCCTGGCCGCTACTTCCGCTCGATGCTGCGCCTTTCCCTTGTCGATCGGGCAGGGACTTCTCATGGTTTGCGCGACTCTGTACCCGCTGGGGGCTGTCATCTCGCAGAGTCCCTCCAACAATTCCTTCTTCCTTGTCGATCTCACGTGAGCCCTCCTGACTGCAACTACCAATAACGCACCCAGCTTGTGTACCCCTTCTGGATACGCCAGATACGACTGTAACGCACGTCAATTTTTGCTCCTTCGTCTCCTATGGGCTTGGCTTTGCAAACTCGAATGTCTTCGGCTTTCGGTGTTTCTCACCAACTACCTCACTAACGCCACTCAGGGTCGGTATATGTTTCATCAGGAACTTCTGGCGAGCTTCGGTGTGTGTTCGCCGCTATCCATCACCCAGTGGATCTGTCAAAACGAGCTTCTCTTCTGTCAAAGGTCTTTGGTTGGCTTCCGGTGTCCTAGCGGAGCAGGGACCCCTCTGGGTATGCTTGGCCTCTCCTTCTGTCTACCTGGTGGCTTCCATAGTTTGGGAGAAGCAGGGACCCCTCAGGGTTTGCCTGGCCTCTGTTTCCGCCTAGTTGTTGGCATCCGTAGCTCTGCCGAGGTAGGGAACTCCCTGGGTTTGCCTAGCCGCTACTTCCGCCCGCTGCTGTGCCTCCCCCTTGTCGGCCGGGCAGGGACCCCTCGGGGTTTGCGCGCACCTGGGTTCGGCTTCCATTGTTGGTTAAGGGTCTCCATCAGACAGGATTTCTCCAACATCCGCTGCTCGCGGAGGGTCTCCATGACACAGAATTCCCCCGGTGTTTGCTGCTAAATTTGCAGTGAAATAAATCAACACACGTGATTTTATTCCTATTAGTGACTTATGCATTCACAAATTAATGAATAGATATACAGAACAATATCAATGTTCAAATCTAGTGGGTGTATATTTTCAGGAGATAATATTTTTTGGGAAAGGTTTTTGGATTTCTTCTTCAACATCTACACATAAAAAATATAGGGAACTTCTTAAAAACGAAGATAGCGGAAATCCTTCTTTCCCAATACTAGATGATGAAACAACAATCTCATTTCTTGAAAATCAACTAGAAATTATATTCCAGTGCTACTCACAACGTTGAATGAACGATCTATTTCATGAAGGAAGTTCTCAAATGAGACTCGCCGTCTTGCAGTCGAATAAAGCCAGAGGTGTGTTTCTATATTTCATTTTCCTTCGAAATGTTCTAGAATTAAAAGCAACATCGTTACGTAGACATTTTCTCTGATTTCATAGCCGACGCTCACGTATTTCCCCATTAATTTTCCTGTTTCCAAATTCAATCTCATACAACTTTGCCAAGATTGCAATCTAACTTGGACCATCACTTAGATTCCAAAGTAATCTTAATTGCTCTTGATGTTTGAAATCCCCACCCCTAACGGCTATGAAATATGAAAAATGGAAATCGTGACTCAATGAAATTGATAACTTCGTTTCTGTACTTTGTTGAAATAGCGTTTCGTGTTGGGAGTTTCGGAGTCATTTAAAGTTTAATGGAGAATAAGCTGACACATATATTTCCGATGTGTTTACGTGATGCCTGGATTTCAACTATCGAGCCGCAATCGATGAGAATTCATGGAGCGATTTTGCATTTCTGCACAATGCCTTGCATTCGAAGAAAGCTACAGCAGTCACGTTCCAGTTTGATGGAACTAGATATATGAAGTCGTTAAAATTAATATAAACTATTTCTTGTGGCGAGAGACTTGAGATGAAATACGCTTTCCACTTCTCAGTATCAAATGATCAATTCTAGGTGGCTCATTATGACTGGAATATACTGTACATTTTGATATCGAAATTTTCTGATTCGGTCATTGATGTTACTGATATAGCCCGCTTTCACATACTTTTTTGAAACTCCTTAGCAGCTTTTCGCTGCTTCATTTCTCATAAGAGGCATCTGAAAACAAAAATTGATTGCTCCAACTGTATCCACAAAAAAAGTCTTAAACTTCCCCATGCACCTAGTGGTTAGAGTATGAGTTACTGAAACTACTCATGCATCAATATCACTATATTATATACTTATGAATAACTGTAGTCATGAATCTTACTGCAGTTTGTTGTTGGGATGAAGTTGCAGTAAGTTTCACTATGTCATATATCTCTCAAATATTTGGAAAGCTTCAACATCTTGAGCGAACAGCAATATGGCTTTCGGAAACAAAGATCAACAGGCAACCTTCTATCGTATGTCACCCATATTTGGAATAACTGAATTCAGAAACATGGAGAGTCAAGAGCTGTTGCGCTGAATATATCTAAAGCCTTTGACTATGTGTGGCATAAGGGTTTGCTGGTCAAAATTTGATGCTATGGCTTGTGTCGGAAGTTTTTGTGTATGGCTCTCTCGCTTCCTGAAAGAACGTTCCCTGAAATTGGCCGTCGATGAATATCTTTCGAATACTTTCAACTTTCACCATCAAAGCTGGTGTTCCCCAGGGATCCATATTGTCTCTAACCCTCTTTATATTGTACATCAACGACTTATTGGAAAAAACGAAGAATCCAATATATTGCTTTGCTGACGACAGCACACTTGTCTCGTCATTCCATTTGAATATCAGGACATCGGTTGCGGATGCAAGAAGTGATTTCGGATTGGGGTGGAACTAACCAGGTTCAATTCAATGCCACGAAAACCTAGGCATCGTTTCTACCCAAAAAGATGAATGTCTTCGAACCGTATAAAATAATATCAGGACAGACAATTTCGCTTTCCGCTTCGATAGGTTTGTTAGGGGTTAAAATGGACACCAATATGTCTTGTCACATTCATGTCGCTGAAATTGCAAAGGCTGCTTCTCAAAAGCTTGGAACACTGTTTCGAACTGAAATACTGTACACACCTCAGCAACCCTTGATGTTTTATAAAGCTCAGATCAGATTTTCATTGAAATATTGTTCTCATGTATGGATATCTGTCTCTCTTCTAAAGTGTGACCCATTTTTAATGGAAACACCCCCCTAAAATATGACGTTGTGAACCGATTTCAATAATT
>WOGR01003077.1:0-16368 GCA_015342045.1 Leptinotarsa lineolata
ACACCAACATCTCAACGATAACGATTACAACCGAAGATTGACTCATTGCAACTGGTTTTTGACTAAATACCGAGAAGACGTGCGTTTTAATTTCAAAACTATTTATTGAGATGAAACCAGATTCACCAACTCAGGCATGTTTAATAGGAATAATAAAAGGTACTGTCACAAACAAATTTGCATCTGATGCAAAAATGAAATTTTCAAAAGCGATTTGGTTTCAATTGCTGGATGGGTATTATCGAAGGAAAACTTTTGGGGCCAATAATTTTCGACGGACAACTGACTGCAGAAAGATATCTATAGTTCCTTAGAAATCGAATTGATGATTTCATTGAAGATTTGCCACTAGCTAACCAAGTTGATATCTATTTTCAACAAGATGAATCGCTACCTCAAAATCCTCAAGTCGTAAGAAAACATCTGAATGACACCTTCCCATAAAGGGGGTTGGCACTTATGGACCTATTCAGTGACCTGCGAGGTACATTCTTGAGTTGTCATATTTTTACATAAATATATTATTTCATTTCCATATTCTAGATCACCAGATCTCACTCCGCTAGATTTTTTCTCTAGGAAACGAATAAAAAATCAGGTTTACAATACAAAATCAACTACTCGTGAAGAACTAGAGCATAAAGTAAGGGTGGTATTCCAGAACATCACTGAGGAACAGATAATCAATGTGATGCGCACATCAATTGAAGAAGTTGAACTTTGCCGTGATCGAGGAGACAGTTATTTCAATAATTTATAACCTCAATGGACCAATTTGTGACTCCCTTACAATTATTCAGGAAAATAAAGTAAATAAATTGAAAGTGTGTGGCATCAAATTATTCGTACGAAAATGATATTTCACAAAAATCCGACAAGCTACCCCCTTTCCATTTGAAAAAATCAAGTTAACTGGAAAAATTCATATCTGCGACTGTGAAATGATTCTTTTAACGACTGTGAAGTCATAAGCCTCACATTCGTAATTTTCCCATGTTACTCGATCAAGAATGAATCGATTTTCACGATCCAAGGTATTCGAGATCAAAAAATAAAAATTGGAATAAAAATTATTTTATTCGTCGAATATTGAGAAGTGAAGTATTATTGGATTTATAATGTCATTCTCGATCGAAATAAGTAAAAATATATAGGATGTCCCTTTTAAAAATCGAAAGTTTGGGTCATTTCCGTCAAACCAGAAGTACGGCAAAGCAAATAAATATGTCAAAAAATGTAAATTGAACAATAATACACAACCCCTGAATTTCGTTTTCTATCTTCAATAATAACAAAGTTATAAGGGTGAGCCAACTCAGAGGATCACCCGGTATATGAATCGAACTTAGGCACAAAATCTGTTTGGGGCATATCAGTTTTGAGTACATTTTCTTCTATTAATAGAAATGATTTTCAAAATTATGCTGTGAATAAAAAAGTTATTCAGAAGATCTTCATGCAGCTGAGTGTATGATATATAATACCGCTGCGCTGCCAGGTTTTTAGGATTATAAGGATTTTATAGTGATGAACATGAAAAAACTTCACAAATATTGAGATTCTGTATTTCATGTTTCCAGTAATTCTACATACTACATAAGCTGAAAAGTCTCGGACCTAACCCATAGATGACGCTAGTCTTATTGCATTCACTGCTTTTTAAGTTAGTACAACCTTCAAAATGAAGTTGTTGAAATTTCATGATATTCTACTTATAAGTTCATGAGTTATTATGATAAAAGTGACACTACTCTTATTATTTTCGAAACAATATATCAAAAAACAATCTTGTGTTTTGACTTTCCACTGCTTCTTGATGGGAAAAATACCGTTACAGCGAAGCAATGGTTTGAAAAGTGTTATAAGGACTCCGCTCCATCAGAAACAACAATATAAGGTTGGTTCACTGACTTCGAACGTGGTCGTAGAGGCACCGATGATGCAGAACGCAGTAGACGTCCAAATGAGGGAGTACCAGGTAGGTCGAAATTGCAAAGAAACGACCGCATATGGCAAAGTAAAAAGTTTGTTTCATCAAGACAATGCACCGTGTCACAATTCATTCAAAACAATGGCAAAACTACATGATTTGAACTTCGAATCGCTCACACATTCACCGTATTTGCCAGATTTGGCTCCCAGCGACTACTGGCTGTTAGCAGACCTCAAAAAAATGCTCGCTGGTAAGAAATTCCGCTCGAATGAAGAGGATATTGCTAAAACTGAGACCTATTTTGGGGCAAAAGATAAATTGTTCTACAAAAGTTGTATTGAAATGTTGGAGCGGCGCTGGAATGATTGTGTGGCTCTTGATGGAGATAGCTTTGATGAATAAAACCAATATTAAACAAAACAAAACACTTTTTCTTTCTTAGGCTTGGGACATTCCAGCCTATGTATATTTTCTATTGAACAAAAGATCAGGGTTGTGTTGCTTGACAAATGAAAAGATGGCTGCTATATCTGTAATCAGCTACAACAGAATGATGAACATTGCTAAACAAATTATATATAGTTTCAATAAAGACTTATAATCTAAGTACAAAATGCGTAGAATAATCGTACATTATTCATTTTCGAGCGTTGGATGCATCTTGTTAAATAACTTATCATTCAGTTCAGTATCCAACAAAATGTCTCAAAATTGATCAAAACGTCATATCCACCAATTATCACGAAATAGACCCGTTGATAATGAAAGACAATGTATTTCCTCATCAAGTAAATGAATTGTGGAAACCCAATTTTCCCAGCCTACACAAAATGCTACAACAGCCGCAATAACAGAACTGCACAGATAGCAATAAATCAGCGTGTACAACACCCATGGAACAACAAACCTGTCTACACATGCTCAGGGATCTTACCTGAAACATTCAACATTCCAGTCCGCCGGGAAATCATCACAATTTCTGTAATGTTTGCAGAGTTCAAGACTTCGCACTATTAGGGCTCATCAGGGCGATTATAATGGGGGTAATCGTGCTTAATGCGTCTACTTACCATCGGATGAATTCTATTGCAGACGGGGTTAGTAATCATGATTTGTAATTTGATATTGTGAACGGTGTGATTCGGTTATCAGGATTAGAAGATGAGTTAACTTTGTGATATTACTTGAATGACACGGAAAATCGTTCCTTATCCAAGTTGAACAAATATACGACTAGAAACTGAAAGTAATTAACAAAAACGTGTGTGTCTCGGGACGCCCGACATAACTGATAACTAATATGAATTGAACTATATAGAAATGAAATTGTTCAACTAGTGAAAAGCTTGGGTTATTACTTGAATTTCATATGAATTATTATGATAATGTGGGGAAGAGTTATTCAACAATAGAATATTTCATTGGTTATTTTGGGTATGTATATATATTATAGCTACATAAGCCAACTGTTACTTTTGTAGGATTGTATAATCATACTAATAATGAACATACACGAAATTACTGTCATCATTTTTAGGCCACGTTCCACATAATAAAAGATTATTACATGTATGCTGCTTAGATTTTTATAAAACTGCTAACAGTATATGTCCAGCGCACGCTAAACACTGAACGTCTCTTTTCGACGCTCCGACAAGACAAGAGGAGCATGCTGACGCTGACGTATGCATGACGTGATGACGTGGGAGAGAGGGAAGCCAGACAAACTGGCACCATTACGTCAAGAACCGAAGCTGGTTACCCTTCCATAAGAAGTTATCACTTCAAAAGTTAAAATTATTCGTAAATGTGATATGGTTTATTATAGCATTTCATATGCGGGCATTGATTCAAGTTCAACTGTAAGTCAACAAAATTCAACTTAACATTTATAATATAGGTTAGGTTAGGTTAGGTCAGAAGTAAGTGGATCTATACGACCATCCACCGCAGTTCACAAGGGTTAATTGTGGCTTGCTCGCTCCCCCTGCCAACGAACCCAAAGCTGGAAGGGCAACGAATATAGGTATGAGCGGTAGGATTCCTCCGGATTATGCTTCGAATGGGATTATCCTAGGTATCAGTATGTTTTTACGTCCGTTCGGCTTCTTGACAAAGCCGATTAGTTTGTATGGTGCACGACGGGGCAGGCAAGAAGTATATGCTCTGGTATTTCATCATATTCCAAACAGAGGCGACACACACTGTCTTCCGACAGTCCGAGTCTCTGCATATCATGATTCAGATGACAGTGACCTGTAAGGAGACATGTTAGACGTCGTAGTTTATTCCTACTAAAGTCCAACAATTGTGTGGTTTCAAGTTTCGAAGGGTGAATGAACGTCTTGGAGTGAACTAATCCTGGAAAATTTTGTCAGAAGTCTATTGAACTTCTTGCCATCCAGGTGTTCAATGTTTGTTTGGCAATGCGTAAAGCAATGCCAATGACAGGTTCTGGTCCAATGAAGCTACTTGCAGCACCCTACTTTGCAGGTGACTCCTTTGCGAAGGTGACTCCTTTGCAAGGGAGCCAGCAGCCTCGTTGTCCTTCAAGCCAGTGTGGCCAGGGATTCAGACCAGAGACAATTTGTTGAGGCTTTCTATAGGAGAGAGTCGTTTTTGGTAATTTGCTACCAATTTAGACGTTGCTCGGTAGCAGCCAAGAGCTTTCAACGCCACTTGACTGTCCGAGAAAAATGTAATTGACTTGTGTGTGAGGTTGGATTCTGTCAATTTCTTCGCACACAATTCAATAGCAAGGATTTCCGCTTGGAATACAGTCGCATAGGTCCCAAGGCAGGTTTGTATCTCTGTTTCGGGTCTGCAACTGGAAACACCTGCACCAGAGCCTGAAGGTGTTTTTAGTCCATCTGTGAACCAACAACCATCTGCTCTCAATACTTCCTTCTCCCAGAAGATCCAGTTCTCTCTACTCAGGAGAGTAGAGAAGACTTGACAGTTCGTAGTTGACAGTTGGAGACATAAAGTCAGAGGTCATTTCCAGAATACTGTGACTTCTACTGTCAACCAGCAGTCTAGTGAACTCTGCATTGGATTGTTTTGTGCAATTGGCGATGTGCACAAGACTGTATACAAATCATCTAGCCTCTCTCCCCAGAAAAATATGGAGAGGAGGTAGTTTTAGAAGGATTTCCATGGTCGCTGATGGTGTGGAACTGATAGCACCACAGATAGCCAGACAAGCCTGTCTCTGTAAGCCATAAGTGCCAGCTCCATAAGTGATCATTGATCTGACAATCATCACATATATGCAATATTCCTAGGGACAGCTTGTATTCGTGTGAAACTTTTTCCAAATGGAATGACCTCACCATTGAGTGAAAGTGTCGTTAAATCGTCCAATTTTCTCATCCTGGTGAAGGAGATTATCACAGTTTTGTTAGGGTGGACAGACATCTGCTCCATTTGACACCAACTGTTAACCACGTCCATCGCTCTTCGTAGGATATTACAAGCTACCCTCTTCTACGTGGACCTTGTCAAAATGACAAGGTCATCTGCATAAGCAGATCTATTTTTCTTCCAACGAGGGCATCAAGCAGACTATCCAACAGTGGCGACCACAGAAGGGGAGATAGTACCCCACCTCAAAGGCAGCCCCTGGTGACCCTGAACCTAATGACCCTGCAATCTCGTCTTGAAGAGTCGTAGTTGAAGTTTTGTTTACCAGCATGGCATAGATCCATCCAGTTACGGTCGATTCTATGTCTTTTCCAGACAGGGCTGATTTAGGTACTGCATTATCAAATGCTCCTTCTATATCGAGAAATACATCAACTGCAATCTTCTTGTTGTCAAGGGATTGGAAAATTTTCTCTTCAAGGTTGTTTAATGCTAAATCTGTCGATTTGCCGGTTTGATATGCATACTGGTAGTTATTCATGGGGGTTATATATAAAGCAACCTTCTTGATATGTCCGGCCAGTATCCTCTCAAGTCCTTTCAACAGGAAAGATGTAACGCTAATTGGTCATACCAATTTGAGGTGTGGGTCTTTTCGACCCACTTCAGGTATATATATCACCCTTGCTGCCAATCAACTGGGTGGTATGTAGTTCCACGCCAGACTAGCTCTATACAATTTTATGAGAATGGGTAAAATCATTTCCAGTCCGTTTTGCAGAAGAGCTGGAAATATACTATTCTCTCCAGGAGATTTGAAGGCCTGAAATGACTTGATAGCCCATTCAACTGCCGGTGTTGTAATAACCTTCTTGACGACCTCCCAATCGCTCTTTCTCGTGCGTTTGGTGCCTCAAAAGGGGGAGGGTCTGTTGTTAGCAAGAGTCTGACTTTCAGGAAACTGGTTTTCTATCAAAAGCTCCGTTTCTTTTCTAGAGGTCATAAATGTTTCATCGGGTCGTTTCAGCAACCCAATTACAGCAGTCGGCTCTCTAGAGAGAATCTTGTGAATTCTTGTGTTGCGAAGTACATCAGAGATACTCTCATAGAACTTCCTTTAAGACTCCAGTTTTGCCATTATAATTTTCTTGTTTCAGGTCGATAGAGTTGTCTCATAAAGCTCCCAGTTACAATAATATAACGGTCAGCGATGTTTTGAACACATAAACTGTGCAATCACCTATACTGTAACATGTAATATATACTGTTAGTACGGATAGTCACTGCACCCAGTCAATTGTCTTTTGTTTACTCCTGAAGACAGTTCAGTTTCAGAAGACATAAGTTCCTAGGGTTGAAACTTATGTCTTCTAAGGTATATCTGTGTGATTCTCACGAGCAACTGTGGATTGCAGGACGTTATCAATTGCTGACGCACCGATTTCTGTGTTTTTCTTCCGAAATGATTTTTCCCACTTTTCCAGCTTCAGCTTCCAAGTCTTTGAAATGTTTCTACCAAATATTGCATTGAACACCTTCTCTGTCTCATTAAAATTACGGCTGGCTTCGGCCTCAATGGGGATTGTTTCTGTTTTTTTCTTCGAAGATCTGGTGCGAACCATTTTGAAATTCGCACGAAATGCATTGGGGCAAATTCGCAATATCGATAGTGATAGCTGTCAAGCTAACACAATACTCTCTGTTATTAGTTTTTTACATTGTGGAATTCTATCTAGTTGATCCAGTCTTATAGTAAGATTACAAAAAAATTATTATCGAAAATGAAACAGAAATTTGTATTTTTGTCAAATAACTCATTTTCGTCAAAAACTTTTTTCTCTTACACATGACAATATTTGTGTAGCCTGTGATATCTAACTTTATATCTGATTTGAGTCACTTTTAGTTTCAAATTTACGAATTATCATGTTTTCTAGTCTCCAATTCATAAACGAATAACCTTGTGCGGTGTTTCCATCAAAAAGTACTCGAAATCATTTTTTTCCTCAAGAAATGTGTCCAATTTTGATATCTTGTCACCTTCAAAAGTTGAGCAGGGAGCGGTGGGAGGGACTATTCAAGTTCGCAGATTATGACACATGAACCAAACAACTCCGATTATCATATCAAATTGAATTTGAAATGTAGTGTGATCATTACCTACTAATCTGTTGTGAAAACTCTGATCATGATTAAACTTTCCGTAACAAAACATAATGTACAAGAAAAGGTCGGGCCATTTCCAAGCAATTCACCAGGATTTTCCCTAAACAAACTGTTCCGCAATCCCGGCACATCTCCATGTTTTGTGCGACAATAGAAAAGCCCCTCCGCATAAACTTATTCCACCATTTCCGGCATCCACGATTTCCTCATATTTCCACGAGGAGAACAGTTAGTTTCAGACTGACTTTATTTAATTTTCTGTGAATCCTGGGCAGTCCGGATACTCCGAAATGTCACTAATCAGAATTAGGGGCTTTATCCTTGTAGGAAATTGCCTAACTCGGCAGCGCCAGGAAGACGATATCCTCAAAAGAATGAATTTATCAAAAGTAACAAGGTTTAAGCATTAAAAAGTGATCGATGAAATTTATGGACTTTTTGGCATTACTGTGTCCTAATTTTTAGGAAAGCTTTCCGATACATCCATTTATTTTATATAGGACTTGTTATTGCCCGCGGTTTCGCTAACGTAGAATTTGGTTTGTCACATTAACTACTAATATTATGAATGCGTAAAGTTTGTCAGGATAGATGAATGCAAGGTATGTATTTACTTTTTTCCTTTTTTATGCCTGAACAGTTCAACGGATTCAAATGTAATTTAGAATATAGATAGATTATGACCTGAAATAACACATGAGATAGGTTCCCACGGTAACGCGAGTAAAACAGCAAGGAACAGCTAGTATTGTAAAAGCAGGTACCTATTGACAGACTGATACTCTTTTATTGACGTAAGCCAAAGCTAATGAACCTAGAATCATGAAATATGCAGGTAAGTTCTTTGTATAGCGTAAATGAGCATCAAGTAAAGGAATCAACAATTTCCACCCCCAAGGGGGGAAAATAGTGGTTCAAAGATTGTATTGAATTTCGTCAGTTTTGAAGTTGGAAACTTGAAGTTTTGGGTTGATAAAAAATATTGCAACTATTTGTTTCACATGGTCTGTCACGAAACCTCATGACAAATCTCTAACCTTTCTTCGATGTTCCAGACTATCAAGGTTGCAAGTGACTTTCGTGTCTCTAATCAGTTGAATGGTTTTTTCTGAATGGAATCCAGCAGCTTCAGGGTATGTTCAGGGGCGGAGCTCCATACATGAGAACAATTCTCCAAAGATGGTCTGACCTGGGCTTTATAAAGCATCAAAAGTTGCTGAGGTGTATACAGTTTCACAGTTTCTGGTTCGGAACAGTTTTCCAAGCTCTTGAGAAGCAGCCTTTGCAATTCCAGCGACATGATTGTGCCAAGACATATTGGTGTCTATTTTAACCCCCAACAACAAGTTATCTGTCCTGACATTATTATATTTGGTTCGTAGACATTCATCTTTTTGGAGAAAACCGATGCCTGGGTTTTTATGGCATTGAATTGAATTTGGTTACTTTCACTCCAATTCGAAATCACTCCTAGATCCTAATTAAGATATGCAGCTTCCTGCTACCGGTGAAGATGTGCCTTCGCAGCCGATGTACTGGAATTCACATGGAATGACGAAAGAAGGGTGCTGTCGTCAGCAAATCAATATATTGGATTCTTTGTTTCTTCCAATAAGTCGACAATGTGGATCCCTAAAGAACACCAGCGTTGATGATAAAAGTATTCGAGAGATATCCATTGACAGCCACTCGCAGAGAACGTTTTTTCACGAAGCTGAAGAGCCATACACAAAAATAATCCAACAAGCCATAGCATCGAGGTTTGTCCAGAAAACCCTCATACCACACACGTTCAAAAGCCTTAGGGATATCCAGCGCAACAGCTCTTGACTCACCTGTTTTTAGATTGCGTCTTTCCAAATATGAGTGACATACGATAGAAGGTCGCCTGTTGATCTTTGTTTCCGAAAGCCATATTGATGATCAATCAAGATGTTGAAGCCTTCCAGATATTCAAGGATATGGTGGTTTACGAGTTTCTCCATGATTTTGGATATCACTGATAGTAAAGCGACTGGTCTATAGTTGTTTGTGAGATTTTTCTTGTCCTTTTCGGAAATAGGTTGAACGCGAGTAACCTCCCTACAAGAAGGAGAACCCCTTTCTTGTAAGACGGGTTGAAAAGTCTGCAAAATATTGGTGCGAGTTCGTGTGCGCATTTTCTAAGTACGAGACGGGCACTTCGTCAGATCCAGATACCTTGTTGATATTGAGCTGTTCCGAAATTCGCCTGACTAGACTTAGTCGATAGAAAATTTCCAGCATTTTGGATTCTATTGTGGGAAAAGTGGGTGGTGCCTTTCCCAAAAAATCGACTGTGAAGTGAGACGCAAATTGTTCAGATATTAGTATTCCTTTTTCAAAAATGTTTACAATTGAACAAACCGCTTGTGTTAGTGGTGGAATTGTGGATTAACAGCTTTAGCTACCGACCAGAAAGATCTAGACCCGTTGTAATTGGCAAGCAGTTTATCCCCAATTCTCTGATTGGGGAGTTATTTTTATTCATTCTGAGTTTACAGCTGTTGCGACCATTCACAAACCCAGTTCGGTTTTCGGCACTGGGATTTTTGCGCCACTGCCGGTAAGCGTGATTTTTGGAGGCGACAGCAATTTTTGTTGACCCAAGGTTTGTCGTTAGAAGTTTGTTTCATTGAAAAAGCAATATAGGCATCAATGGATAATAAAATAACTTTCATGACTTCAAAAGCACAAATTTATGGATAGAGCTGAAACAAACAACCAACCACGGAAAACTTCGGAAATGGTCTTGAAGATCCTTCCACTCAGCAGATCTCCAATGCCAAACTTTGCGCGGCTCAAATTGTTCTCCAAAATTTATCGGTAATTTACTCAACATTGAAATGAGTTTGTGGTCAGATGATCCCAATGGAGAACTTACGGTAACCGTGTAAATTTCTGTATTGGTTATTAGGTATAGATCCGCAAGACTAGTATATTCTCAATCACGGTCAGGAATCCTGGTTGGCTCATTCATAATCTGGTTAAGTCCGCTGCTTATTGCAAAAGCCTCAGCTTTGCATGTGCGCATAGTAAAAATTGGAACTTTCTGCAATTTTTTTCTGTTTATATCGGACAGTTCATTCGGTACCATCTGTTCTCACACAGTTAAGCACTGCATTTTTCAAACCCGTGATAAAATCACGTAATCATTGCCGTAGTAACGAACCAAGACGTCTTTTCTCCAAAAACTGCGTCGTTTGACTTGAACCTCTCACACTTTGTTATGCAACACCATATGTCGATCTTGAAAAGACATGGGTGCTTTTTGTGTATGTGGAAAAATGTGTGAAATACCTACCTTCTGATACCTACCTTCTGATGCCTAGATGTCATCGGCAGTACTGATAAACAGGTAGTTGTAACTCTGTTTGGACTCTGATCTGACCAAATGTTACAATGAAGTGAATGAGCAAGCAGTATAAGTTGTTCAAGGCATCTGAGCAAATGCGAGATAAATTCATGCGTTGTTGTATTATTATATTACGTTTATTCTGTGTCGAGTTCTGCTTTACCATTTTCGATGAACAGATCTTTACATTCAGCGATTCCTCTCTTTGATCGTCTAATGAAATATTCTAGTGATTGTATTTCTATTCCACCGAGTTATGCTAGTTTCCATATTCGAAAATAGACCTACGATATGTATTGGACCAAAAACAATTTTTTTTTTACATATAGTCAGTGACATACTTGAAGACTGGCTAAAAATCGAATCATTTGAAGAAACAATTTGTTCAGGCCAGAAAACAGCTACTCCCTTGGCTAATACCACAAAGGGCGTTGGATTATATCTGACAGGTGTCAGTGCAGGAATCTTCACTGAAGTATTTTTTGCATATGCTGTTGGCGATACAACTACCGGAATCGATTTTCAATTATTGAACGAGCACACTTGCAGACCGGTCCCGGGCTATTTGGCCTCTCGTCAGTGCAAGGTAGTGGCCATCATCATCATAGAGTCGATGATATTCCACAATTGAAATTCGAATTCCTTGCAGTATATCATTCCTCGAACTAGGCTGAATCGAACAACAAACAACATGTTTGTCACTGCCCCACCTGGTGAACGAGGTACAAACCAACCGCATATCCGAAATTCGCCCATAGGGCGTATAGGCGTATAGGGAAAGAAAACTCTTCACATATAGTCAGTGGAAATACTTGAAGACTGGCTATAAATCAAATCATATGAAAGAACAATTTTTTCAGGCCAGTCTCAAACTCCCTACACTGTAGGATAATGGACTGACACCTATCAGAACACAACTACTCCCCTGGCTAATACCACGAAGGGCGTTGGATTATATCCGACTTCAGGTTGATGATAGATCCTACCTTGCACTGACGAGTGACCAAACAACTCGAAACCGATCTGCAAGTGTGTTCCATTAATTAAAAATCGATTCTGGAAGTTGTATCGCCAACTGCATATGCAATAATTACTTTGTTTGAAGGTGAATGACAATGTTTCGTGGTGAATTTCAGCAGTTCGGACTTCCATTGTCTAAAAATTTGTAAAATGATTTGAAATCCCTGAAATAAACAATACAATTGAAATTTAAAAGAATAGCTAAAAATGACAAATATAATGAGCAAAAAACTTGAAAAGAATTCACAGTGAAATAAAATACGATTGAAAAAAAATGAATAAATAAACAAAATGAATTAATATAATTAAAAGTTGAGTGATTTCAAGCCACGTTACTTCACGACGTTTCGATTGTTAGTATCTACAATCGTCTTCCATATTCAACCAACCCACATCTCTTTGGGGATGTGGGTTGGTTGAATATAGAATCCAGACGAACATTACATTCTGCAACATTTTTTCAAAAACTTCTCCAAATGAAAAACCCTCTTATCTTTTAGAAAAAATATCCTTTAGAACTGGCATACACCATCTCAACTTGAGATTCAAGACACACTTAACAATACCACAACATGAAACTTCTCTTTTTTGCGGATCTTTCAATAACCATATTGCCTACTCATATAATCGGATACTTATTGAATATAAACTTCTGCCAATAGAAAGCTTCAAACGAAAGATAAAAAAATATCTTCTTACAATAAATACATCCAACTAATCGGATTAAATCCAAATCAATCAACCTTCCTCCTACTTCAAAAAAATGTATATATTTTGTATTTTAATTTTACTGTATATACTGTTTGCACTGTTCTTGATAACATACTGTTTTTTTATTTCTTTCTTTTGTTCTTCGGTTGGATGGAAGAGCAATCTTTGTGATGATTTATCATATGCAGATATTGAATACTGCCATTTGATTGGTTGTAATTGTATGGAACTATCAATAAAAGCCATTATCATTATTATTATTAATAATATTATAATTATTAATATAAACTAACATTTGTCTCTGAAAGTTATTCCACTATGATGTCTTCTCGAGTTTATATGTTAGTTTTTTGTAAACTTTTTATGCCTCCAATTCAAGCATTCTCGGTTTACTAAACAGATATTTGAATTGAAAGGAGCATATTTTCAAGAGAGATTAATTTGTGGGAAAAAAAGGTTATGTCTTTCTACTTCTCTATCTTCCATATTAGTTTTCTGAATTTATGTATTTTCAGTTGGTGAAAAACAACACTTTTTCGCAACGGTAGAGTTTTTCGAATATAAACTCGAACGGAACTTGAAAGAACAGATTTCACAAGTACCTGTGCCTCATTAGGCGCAGTAATGATGCAATTTCAGTTCCGCTGACCTAGTACCCATCTGTAATAAAAGGTAACACTGGTACCTCTGGCATATGAGAACTACTTGTAGTGAAAAAAGGCTGGAATGGGGCCTTTGTCACTGTCTATTGTTCACTTCTTCACGAATAACTGTTTAAATCAGCGGGAACTTCACTGGAAAAATCTACTCGAAATCATTAACGCGTATCAGAAAGTGAAAATTAGATATAAATAGAGGTCAGTTTCACAGTTAGGAATTAGTTTTCTTTGTCATCTGAAAACGCCAACTTGTTTGGTGAAACGAACGTCAAGAAGGGTATTGAAATTCCGGTGATTGGGAAAAGCTCTCGGTTTTGTATTCATTCTACGCCAGCAGTTTCAGGTTCACTTTTCATTGTCATGAAAAATGAAGGTCAAATGAAAATTTCAAAATAGAATCCTATACAGTGAAAATCGAGAAAACAATGTTGATCACCTATTATCATTACAAAAATGAAAACTGCGATGGGATTTTGATTGAAAACAATAAGTAAATTGAAAATACTCTGATATTCAGTTCCAAACCAATCGAAAAGTGTGTTCGACAAGCAGTGTTTTGGAAATAATCCACAGAATATCTATTCATAGAGAAATAAAAAACTAGAGCTGTAAATATCAGGGAAAAGTAGTCAGATTTTTTATTCATGTGAATACCATTTCATAGGATTCTCTGAATATTTAGATGAGTACAACTGAAAAATACATAATCAATAGATGCTGGAAAACAGAAAAGCGCAGTGATATTTTTCAGACCATAGGAGCTGAAAATAATCTCAAAGAGAAGAGTCACCCAAATTTGAGTTCTTGAACTCATTAAAAAAATTGAACAAAATTTGTTGTCTCACATACCTAGCAAGTACGTGAGACTAGCAAGTATTAACATACCAAAATGTTCTGCTACGAGGAAGACTCAAAATCGAGCCTATAGAAGTTCAGTCACCACGAGAAATGAACCACAACACTCAAAATCAATTCTGATCAATCACATCAATTTTGAAAACACTTTCTAGCAAAAATAATTTTCTGGCTAGAAACAGTAAAGGAAGGTGATGTGGAGTTCGGAAATATTTCTCAAAATTGAAACTTCTCCTTTTCCCAAATAAAAATTTATTTGAAGAAAGGTTGGTTGGGTAACAGGATCAATTTTTTCTTACAAAAACAATTCTTTTCTTGCCAACGTTTCAAATTTGATTAAATTCTTCTTCTCGGCTCTGTAACAATGTATTTTCATAAACATACCTCCCACAAAACTTATACGATTAGTATTGTTTCAATTTTATAAGTAATAATGAGTTGTTCATTGAATTACTCTCCGAAAAGTAGTTTCTCCGTGTTGATATCACTATTTTAAAAAACATCAGACTTATTAGATACATTAAAGAACATAAAAACATTGCAACAACTTCGAGACAACACCAAAACAAAGGACATGAAATAAACGAATGGCTTCATGTCTGATTTTGATAAGGTGGTGTCTGTTTTTTGATCAATGACAGAAAGGAAAATAATGAAAAAAGGGGTAAATTTTTTAGGTATTTTACTTATCGAATTGAAATATGGAGTATAAGGCCATCAAATCTCTTCTGGTGTTAACACTATTGCATTTGAGGATATTTATCATTTCGCTCAAAAGTATTTTGAATAAATATGGTTGAACATCTAGAATAGCTGGATGATCAGAATCAAAAATGTGTTCATATTCTTTTTCATGTTCAACGAGGGCTGTAGGGTTTTTTATATTTAGTTTCTTAGAGTCTCTCATGTGTTCCGAAACTAGTGTTTTGAGATACCGTCTAGTTTAACCAACATAGCATTTGTGACAGCTTCCACAGTTCAATTTGTACACTATATTAGATTGAATGTCTTGTGGTGTTTTTGTATTTTGTTTAAAAAAATGCTCTCCAACTGTGTTTTCATTAAAAAAGGCCACTTTGATTTGATCGATACTGAGTAGCATTCCAAGTTTATCAGATGAATTTTCTACAGAAGAATTTTGTTATAATTGGGTTTCACCCCTGTATTTTTCTAATGACGGCTCTAGAAAAATTATTTTTCACTAGGTAATATTCAATTAATTGAAGATTTTGGTTATGGAAATCAGAGTTGGAAATGCCAATTGCTCTTGATTTCAAATTCCTTATGATGTTACTTTACTGTGAAAGTTATGTTTTCAAAAATAATTCGAAAATCTCTTAGAAAAAGTTGGTTTATGATATCAGTCTACCTTTAAAATTCGGTTTGCTTCTTTAATTATTTCAGTATCGAGAAATGCTAACGAATTGTTTTCGTCCTTCTCAAGAGTAAACTTCAATTCTGGATAAAAACTATGAAAAGTATTTAATATTTCAGATTGATTAATTTTTGGAATGGAAGTAACAATATTATCAACATATCTTTTGAAAACAGGCAATGAGAATGATAGCTTTTTAATGCATATATTTTGTAGTTCTGCCATGATCAAATCTGCACAAATGGGTGACATAGAATTACCCATTCCCAACCCAAAAATTTGTTAAAAGTTCCATTGTAACAAAAGTAATCAAATCTATGGATGAAGTGGTGAATTTTGAAATTATCTCTCATTTCCTTTCAATTATACTAATCAAGAGATCTATAGAAATGTTAGTAAAACGAGTTACCACGTCAAGAGAAATCGAAATATAATTCTCAGATATAATTTTATATCTAATAATATTAGAAAAATCGAAAGAATATTTCACATTGGATTCATCTTTTTCGAAACCGTGTGTCAAAATTTCGCTTATCCATTTCGAAAGCCAATGAACGGGAGAACCAACAAAACTAACGATATGTCTGAAAGGTATTCCATCCTTATGTATTTTTGGTAGAAAAAACATTTTAGGCAAAACTTATCGGATCTCGTGGTGAAATCTTATATGTCATCAGTCAAAATTTGTGTATCCTTTTCAAAAAATTCATTTTGATTCATTATGACCGTCGAGTTACTTTTGTCAGCTTCAGTTACAATTATGTCAGGGTTGTCTTTCAGAAACACAGTGGCTCTAATATCATCCAATGAATCTGTTAGATCTTGTGAAGTTGGTTAAAATGTTAACAGCCTTGTTTCTTTTTTCTATCTTCTCTTCCTCGATCATTTGATAGATAGATAGATAGATAACTTT
>WOGR01003078.1:0-16368 GCA_015342045.1 Leptinotarsa lineolata
CAAATCGACCAATTTCCCCCCCCCCCTCGATCAAAGATGCCTTCCAAATTTTTTTCAAATTTTTTTACCCGACGAAAAAAAGTTATGAATTTTTCAAAAAAATGGTTCTTCAATTTTGAAGTGGCGGTAATTTTGTGAAAAATCAACTTATCGGCAAGTTTTTCTCAAAATTTTTGGTTTTGTATGTACCTTTCAGAAAAAAATATTTAAAAAATATCCAAAGCGGTAATACTGTTTATTTTATAATTTTTGGGAAGAATCAAAAAATTTTTCGTGATTTTTTTGAAATTATGAAAAATGAGATATGAATTTTTTTATGTTTTTTGACTCTTTTATTCGTAACTAAAGTTAATGCAGTTTCGTCCTATAAGGACATTTTCGAACTTTTACATTAACTAGTTTAATGTACATTAACTAGTTTAATGTAAAAGTTTGAAAATGTCCTTATAGGACGAAACTGAATTAATGTACATTAACTAGATAATGTAAAAGTTTGAAAATGTCCTTATAGAACGAATCTGGAGTAATTTCAGTTACGAATAAAAGTGGTAAAAAACAGAAAATTTTCATTTCTCATTTTTCATGATGATCTGTTCGTAGTAACGGCTTCATCCATCAATTTATTTTTAAAATTTTTTTTTATCGATTGAAAGAAAAATTTTCATAAATTCAGCTTATCTCACATAACACCGCTCTGAAAAATTTGAGAATTCATGTTGCACCTTGATCTTGAGAAAAAAAATTGAAAAACATAATTTTTTTAGAGGCGGCATAAACTGAATAGCCTGCGGGCGGCAAATCTGTAAATCTGCCACTGAGAATTCAGAAGTGTATCTGGTTTCGTCGAATTTCCAGCTATTTTCATTTTTAGAAAAAAGCTATACGAAGTCGATTGTATCGCCATCTCCTAGTCGATAGATACACTGAATTGTTACATTTGGTTCCACCTTTGTACATAGACAGTTTCCTCCACCTTTGTATATATATTGTTTCTCTATATACAAAGACTGTTTCCACCAGAAACGAAAAACACACGTCATTTGTTGGTCTTCTATTCACGAGATGGCAATATCAATAATAAAAAAATAAAATTTCTTGTGAATTTTCAGAGGGATCTTGGAAAATAAAAAAACATTTTATTATTCTTCCATTTCTGGCTGTTTCCGTGATAACTGGTATTTCTAAAGCTAAACTCACTGGTCCATTGAAAACGTTTAATTACAGTCGAGACAAATAATCAAAATGTAGTTGTGGAAGGTCATTCTAGTGCATAAATTGTCCTGTGCATATCGAGACTGATAAACATACCTAGGTTTCTGGAAAAATGAAATTTATATTTTTTCAGATTATGGTATATGAATAAATGTATTTTGTACCATCAATTTTCAGTACCTTTCACTAAAAAGTGCATGATAGAACATGCTTACAACGCATGAAAACAAAAATGTGTTAAAAAGTAAGGCAGTTATACCCTTTTTTGCAACTCGAGAGTTTGCCAAAATGCAAATTTAAAAAATTACGGGATTTTAATCAAAATTTCAAAAATATTGATAACAGCGCTCGTCATAAGCTAATTTTATTCAAATAAACAAGTAGGGTGCATTCAATCGCTGTTTCAATACATTGAGGGTAATAACCACTAGTATCTGTCAAATAATATGAGTAGTTTATCAACCACCAATATTAGATTCTAACTGGAATTATTATCATTTGAATACAGATAGGAAATAGAACTGACCAAGGTATGTGAAAAACGCTAAGTTACACCTGATATGTAAATTAGTAATAATTACTTACAATTCCGCAATTTTCCACAAACCATCTTACACGGACATCACTGTACACAATTCATCTTTACATCCATATCAACATTAAGCAGCAGCATTCTACAGTATGATTCAGAAAATTTTGAATATTCCACTTTCAGAAAGCAATTTTCAAAGATACTGATTTTCATAAAGCACTTTGCTGCCAACAACGGTTACGAGGTGTATATCATTGATTGAACTCTTGCAGAAACAAGCTCTGAACCAGGTCTCTCCAAATTCAAAGAATGATACTAAACAGTATTTAACTGTAACTTACTTTGGTGATCCTACTAATTAATAATATCGCACGCTTTTTAGAAAGCAAAGAATTTGACGTATCGGCTAGATCGGGAGTATAGGAGCTGACTTGTTTTGTAAACTTTCAAATGAAAATTTCACATTGAAGTGTGTTTTTTTTTTTTGAATACCTGATATGTGATTTCTCAAGAACAGTTTGCCAAGAACTATGAATTTTTGATTATCTAGTTTAGGAAAAATTTTAGAATTTAAGACATTTTATAAGATAATCTTATGGAAACCACCATATCCTTGAATATTTGAAAGCTTTAACATCTTGAGCGATCATCAATATGGCTTTCGGAAACAAAGATCAACAGGCGACATTCTATCGTATGTCATCAGTATTTGGAATAACGCAGTCGAGGAACATGGATAATCAAGAGCTGTTCGCTGTATATTTCTAAGGCGTATGACCGGGTGTGGCATGGGGGTTTGCTGGACAATTTTCGATACTATGGATTGTCAGACCATTTCTGTGAATGGCTCTCCAGCTTCCTGAAAGAACGTTTCCTGCAAGTGGCCGTCGATGGATATCTCTCGAATACTTTTACCATCAACGCTGGTGTTCCCCAGGTATCCATATTATCTCCAACCCTCTTTTTATTGTATACCAACCACTTATTGGAAAAAACCAAGGATCCAATATATTGCTTCGCTGACGACAGCACTCTTGTCATTCCATTTGGATTCCAGGACATCAGCTGAAGATGCACATCTTCACCGGCAGCAGAAAGATGCATATCTTAATGAGGATCCAGAAGAGATTTTGAATTGGGGTAAAAGTAACCAGGTTCAATTCAATGACACAAAAACCCAGGCATCGGTTTTCTCCAAAAAGATAAACGTCAACGAACCTGATATAATAATGTCAGGACAGAAAATTCTGCTTTCTGCTTCGATAAGTTTGTTGGAGGTTGAAATGGACACCAGTATGTCTTGACACAATCATAACGCTGAAATTGCAAAGGCTGCTTCTCAAAAGCTTGGAACACTGGTCCGAACCAGTAAACTATACACACCTCAGCAACTTTTGATGCTTCATAAAGCTCAGATCAGACCTTCTTTGGAATATTGTTCTCATGTATGGAGCTTCGCCCCTAAGCATAACCTCGATAATCTGGAACATCGAAGAAATGTTGGAGGTTTGTTTGTCTGTCTTCTATAGATACTTTCACCGGAAGTGTTCAAGTGACTTGGCACATTTGATTCAACCAAAAGCGGTACATATCAGAAATATGCGACAGACTGTCTCCGCTCATCGTTCAACTCAGGACACCTCGTACTTTACTGTTCAAGAACTCTTTTATTCGGAGAACTGCGTTTGTATGGAATGAAATTTCAGAGATCTTTTTTCCAAACCCAATTTGAATCGGTACTTTCGCATAGGCACTGCTCTTAGAGCGCCTCAAGAATTTTTCTGTGCTTGTGTTTCGTTCTTGAAAAAAAACTTTGTTGGCGAAACGTTGAGAAAACAACAGTCAATAATCCGGCATAATGAAAAATATACAATATTATATTACCAAAACTATTTCTCATAAATAAATCACCGGATATTGCGTACAGGACATTTCGACCCCAACAATTTTGCCCCAATAATATTTGGACCCGACCGTTTCGACCCCAGTGTTCAGATCTATTTGTCAACAATGGTCCATTAGCTCCTTGAGGACAATTTCAGCTGAGAACTAAATAATTCGGGTATAATCAAATAACAAAATGATTTTTTTACATTATTTCTAAACAACTGACTACTTAGGGCATAACTGAATCACCAATATGTGTATAACCAAATCACGAATTTAATTTCTTAACAGCAATCTTTCTTATCAACTAACTGATTAGGACATATTCAAATGATGAATATGAGTTTTACATCGTTTTCAACAACAATCCTGCCTGACAACTAAGTTATTAGGATACAAACAAATCAAGAATTGAATTTTTGTCTACAGTATTTCTTATCACCTAATTATGGCATAACCAAATCTCAAATATGTATATTTTTTTGAAAACATTGATTCTTAGAAAAAATTTCCGAACAACTAAATCATTAGGCATAACCAAATTAATTTTTTTTGACAACAGCCTTTCTCGTCAAGTAACTGATTGAGGCATGATCAAATCATCGATATGAGTCCCTTTGATTCATGTTTTTGATAATACCCATTCATAGATAACATATTATAGAACCATCAGTATGTAGAATTCATTCTTCTGACAACAATCCCTAACAACCAACAACTAACTGATTAGGGCAAAACCAAATAACAAATATATGAGTTTTTTCATAATTTTCTGTCAACAATATTTCCTAATTACTAGCTAATTAGGGCATGATCAAATCATAAATGAGGATATTTGTTCACACAGTGTTTTCTTAACTATTTTGGTGGAACTGGTGGGGCTCAAACGAGTTAGGGTCAAATAAATTGGGTCGATCCGGTGACGTCGAAATTTCCTGTACCGGATATTGCGAGTTACAAAAAATCACTACTTACCATTTTTTTATTTGGTGATAATGTTCTCAACGATGAGAAGTGATTTCTGAAGGTAAAATTATCAAAGAGGTTGATATAATATAAACATTTATTTCACAGCTGTTATTGAGTGCTTAATATTCCATCTCATCATTCAAATATAAGTAAAGATAATGTCACACCAAAATGATCATAACGAAATATATGAAGAAGAATGAAAGTAACTCTTTACTTTTAATTGATCGATAACCTTCACTGCCTTCCAGTTCTTCGTTCGCAGCGTATTCAACCGTTTTCCTAACTCCGTGACATGATAACACTTTCAAACAAGCTTTTAACTCTAATTCGGTATCGTGTCGTTATCGTATTCCATTGTTAAATTTGTCTGACAATTAACTGGCAGCCGCTTCAAGTGACGGTCAGCAATAAATCTTCTTCTGTCGCCTGAAGTTATAGAAAATCGCTGATCCATGGCGGTTCCCACAAATGTGACATCAGACAGGAAAAGGCCACTGACGAATGAAGTCAATTTGGAAATGCGAGCGATAGAGGGAGTGTCAGCGTCCCTTATCAAGTGGCCAAGCTGATCTTTGAATATATTATGTCGCTCGAAATAAAACATTCGAATGAATTGAGACATTTTTGCTGATGACAAGGCTACACACTATTGAATTAAAACGTTTCCATCAGGAATAGATATCGCGGATTATTCCCCTAATTATTAATAAATTCTCGTCATTAACAAACGAAACTAGTCCAATACGGTATATTTTTCTTGGGTTGGGGACAACGCACCCTCAAAACTAATTCTAGTGGTTTATACCCTTGTCATGAATTGCTGATCATCTATTATTTCTGGGACCACAGGAGTCTGGTATCTTGCCACTTGCCATTATTCAATTTAGGAGGTATATGAGTTATCATTGACGTTTATAAATTTTCAATATCCGAGGAAACTTTCATGAATTGAATATGAAGAGTAAATTAATAATGTTGTCGGAAAATATAACTAACTACATGGGCTGAAAGGTCTCAGGACTAACAGATGGCGCTAGTCTTATTGCATTCACCGCTTTTTCAGTCAGTACTAACCATCAAAAGAAAGCTGTTAAAATTAATGATATTCTACTCATGAGTTGGTGAGTTATTATGCTGAGAGTAACTGACACTACTTTCATTATTTTCAAAACAATGGATCAAAAACAATTTCGTGTTTTAATTTTACACTGCTTCTTCATGGAAAAAATACCGTTCAAGCCAAAACATGGCATGAAAAGTGTTATAAGGACTCCACTTCATCAGAAACAACAATTAAACGTTGGTTTGCTCACCTCAATCGTTGTCGTAAAGACACCGATGATGCAGAACGTAGTGGACGTCCAAATGAGGCAGTGGCACCAGAAAACATAAAAAAATCCAAAAATCATTTGGCTTGATCGAAAAGTGAAGTTGCGTGAGTTAGCTGATATTGTGAATATATCAAAAAAAAGTGTTGGCTCTATATTGCATAAGAATTTGACTATGAGAAAGCTATGTTCAAAATGAGTGCCGCCCGAGCTCACTGTTGACCAAAAACAAAATTGTCTTGATGATTCTGAGCAGTATTTGGCCATGTTCAAACATAACAAACCAAAAGTTTTGCGTCGATATGTGACAATGGATGAAACATGGATCCATTACTTCATTCCGGAATCAAAACGATCGTCATCTGAGTGAACTTTGTCCAAAGGGCCCGAAAGCACAACAATCGCCTCGATATTTTGGTATGAGAGTGGTGTAATAATAAATATCTTGAGAAGGGAAATACCATCAACAGTGAATATTATAGGTATAGCGTTTGAAGGCCGAAATTGCAGAAAAAATCACGCACATAGACGGTATTTTTTCTGCACGGACGCAATTTTACAACAATTATTTACAATTTAACAAATGGGAGAAAAATGGCAGAATTACGTGAATTGAACTTCAAATTGCTCCCACATTCACCGTATTCACCAGATTTCGCTCCCAGTGACTACTGGATGTTTTTAGACCTTAGAAAAATGTTGACGGGTAAGAAATGTCGCTTGAATCAAGTGACTATTGTTGAAACTGGGGCCTATTTTAGGGCAAAAGATCAATCGTTCCATAAAAGTGGTATTTGAATGTTAGAGCGGCGCTGTAATAATTTTGTGGCTCTTGATGGAGATTACGTTCATGAATAAAACCAATTTTGAACAAAAAAACGCGTTTTCTTTCTCAGGCCCGGAACTTTCTAGCCTTTGTGTTACTTTTGAATAAAATTCAGGTATAAATTTAACCAACTTATAAGTAACAATTGAATAGAACTGGCCGATACTTGATGAAAATCTATATTTGAACCAATAATATGTATGTATGATTTTTACTATAAAGGGCTTCACAAAAACCGCTTTTAATGTTTTGGTTTAAAATAGAACACTTCAGAAATTGTTCATTCCGTTAACCAGCTGACGAACGTCAACCCTCAGAAGTCGAAACTTGTGCGAGCAATGGATTAACGAGGCCTCACCTTTTAATGTGCGATTTCCCAGAAGTAACCTAAAATACCACAAGGCCATAAAGCCGATATTGGCTTTCTTCAATAATTGAATAGAACTGCCGATACTTGATGAAAGTCCATATTTAAACTCAGTATTACAATAACTCAGTTTATTGTATTAATGAGTTTATAAGTAACATTTCTCATTGGAAATTTTGCTGAATATGTCAAAACGAAAAAAATATATGTGATAAACATGAAAGTATACTTTCTTTGAATGGCGTTTTGGACACTAGCTGTTGATTATTTTGGTATGGAATCGTCTCAGTCTTTCAAAGGAGTTTCATCGCATTTAATTGAGTAGGTATGATGATTTTTCCGCTAAGCATAATAAAAACCGTTTCTACTTTTTTTGTTGTTCATGATTGAAAAAAACTAAAAATATAATATCACCTCTATGGTTTCACTGAAATTGACAGTATTGTGGTTTTCAGGATTTTCAACACTGATAACCTCATGAAAGTGACACATACGAACAGTAATGAGAGTTGAAAGAAACGAAGTTGTGAGATTTGAGCTTTAGGGGCTGGTTTCATGACTTTTGGTTCAACATTCAGATCGTTATGTGCGTTATGTGTTTAACATTCAAATTAATTTAGTTTCAGAATTCGGTAGGTCTCATCCGGCTTAGTAGGTGCTGCATCCATAGAAGTGAATGATTCAACAATTCAGCGTTCTTGCTGACATGAACATAGTATACAGGGCACAGCACGATGGCCGTTCAATGAAAATTGTTTCACTTCCCATTATACCGAGAATGGGTCCAAACCTCTTTCTTTTGAACAAAACACTCTATATATTTTCACAGTTTTCAATACCTGGCATAATTATTCTGATATGAGTTTATGCAAACATCCTGTACCAAAAATGGATGAAATTTGTTTTTATGAAAAAACTAGGAACTCGGCCATCGAGTAATTTTTCTTTGGAATCAACGATACTAATGAACAGTGGGATTTGAAAAACTTCAGTGTCGAAAATTCTGATGATTGACTTAATCATCTATAAAAAAGATATGATCGTAACATACTATTACAACGTTTATTTGAAAATGGTTGACAATGTTTCATGGTTACAGAGCTTGAAAGTACGATCTACTAGAGTCCAGACTCTAGTGGATTATGCTCTCGGGCTCTGTGATACGAATGATGGTCTCAAAAAGGAACTAGACCCCATCAAAAAAGGTCTTCAAAAAAATGTTGACTCCAAAGTGATGATGGAACAGACTTTGGCTAGAAGACAACAAAAAGCCGTCACAATTAGTGCTTGAACTTCTCTATTTCAGAGGATTTTCGGAAAGAATGGGAAGAATTGGATCCAAGTACAACATAGAAAACTAACTCAGATCCAGAAACATCATCCGTAGCAGCCTCACGAAAACCAGGCCACCAAACGCGAACTGCGATACCAAGATTCGCATTTACCGGATACCATGTGAATGCGGAAAATCCTATATCGGTGAAACTAAAAGGTCATTGAAAGTCCGCATTGTCGAGCACAAGAGAAAAACACAGCGAGAAGAAACCAGCAAATCGAGAATAGCAGAGCACGTTTGGTCTCATCAGCATAACATCACGTGTACCCAAGCAAAGATCATCTACAGGGATGAACACTGGTTTGAGTATGAGTTCAAAGAAGCTGCATAAGTCTTGTCCAACGACGCATTAGGCTAAGTTAGCGTAGAGATACGCAATATATGTGAACCTTCAATCAAGCGGAAAAAAGTCAACTCTTGCTAAACCAATAGTGGAGAGAGGAAAGAGGGGTAAGTGAATGATTTCGAATGACCTATGAATAGTTATCTCCCGGAGGAATAGTTCAGTCATCACCCAAAACTTCGTGAAGTAACTTGGTTTAAAATCTTTTTCAATTATTTATTTCATTTTCAATTGTTCAATATTTAATTTTCTGCCGATTTTTTTATTTAACTGTAATTTCATTTCACGTTTCATTGCTCAGTATGATTGTTATTTTCAGATGTTGATTCAATTTTATATTTTTGTTGGTTTCTTCAGAGATTTCAAATCATATTATATCATATATAACTAGTAAAATTCAGATAACTAGAACTCAGAGTTCAGAGTAGTTTGTTTTCACTAGTATGCATATTATTCAAATCAACACTCCATTGCGAGATTTTCACTGGACAGTTTACAAAACCGCAACACGTGTTTCGTTTTACAATTACTTCCTCAATCGTTTTCAAGTATTGGTCAATTTCATCACATAGTATGCATGTGTTCATTGGTGCTTTTACCACATAGAATTTCTCACAAAAAGTATCAAAACTACATTTTTATAATGAATATCAATAATAATAGAGATATTCCATGAATGCAGAAATAATGGGTATGAATCCTTGAACCTTAGAATTGTATCATAGATTCATTTGAACCGTTGAGTCCTCATTTCGGATCGCTTTTCTTGATTCGCGCTTATCCCCTTTCGTTCAAGATTTCCACTCTGTTATCGAGATACGGTGAATGATTCAGGTCGGGAAATTGCAGAAGCGGCATTATTATTTATTGGGCCTTCGCCCCCCGTTTATCCAGACAGTGCGTTTGGCTCGAGCGGAAATTGTGAACCGCCGCCACATTGACAGTGGTCCCCAACATTTGCACAATACTGCCTAAAATTGCTCTACATTGTATCGGACGTCCTGAACGGATTTGTGCGTATCATAGTGAAAGGGAATACTGTGGGCGGAGTTATTCTTGCATTTCGTAGTTGGTTTTGTGATTGATGAACTACTAATATGATATTTTTGAGACCCAAAATAGTTATTGTGATAACAATCTCAACTTGCTTCTACACATTTCAACTAGTTGAAATTTTTCAATATCAACGATGAGTAAGTTTAGCATTTGCAATGAGCAGTGGCCTTACTCAGACTATGATCGACGTTTATGTGTATCATTTTTGTTTTTTTTTAAATTTACTTTCAGGTGAGGAGATCTGTTAAACAGTAGATAAATTATCCATTATTATTGATGGCTTGTGAACAACAGGTGTAATATTGTGAGATGAAAAGATCTCTGTGGAAATGAACCAGTTGAATTAGTTAAGATGAGTTTCTATGCCAATACCTTTTCGATCACCAAGTATGATAAGTTCAAGAAGATGGAGATGTCCTCCCACTTCTCATCTGTGAGAAAATTTGATTCAAGCAACATGAAAAATTAAAGTTCTCTGAATATTATCAAAACACTATATTGTAGTAGCTAACTTGTTTTCACTTACCCCCTCGCCCCCAGCCAACTCAACTTTGTAATCTCAAATGGCAACTCATTACTTATGATACCTTATCTAAAAGCTCTTAAGAAATGTTCTTCAATGGTACCCTACAAAGCTACATTCGATGTAGGTAGTAGTTTTTGGTTCATTGAATAAAATACTATTTATTTGAATTGAAATTTCATTTTCTATTGATAATTCGAGAAATATTCAAAATGATTCTCATTCTTCTCAAGACAATAATAGAGTCTCTTTCCAAACTCTTGACGTACATTGGCAAATTTTCTCTGGAAATAGCTCGGCATTCTCGGATTATTCTTTCCTTCAGTTGATCTATTGCGTCAGGAGAGGAGATAGGTCCGGGGATTCAGGAGGCCGTTCAAAAGGACCTCTTCTTCCAATTCAGTGATTAGCATAATTTTTATCTGACTATTTTCTTGCTGAAACTACATTATAACATAATAAGGAGGTGCCCCATCCTGTAAAAACATTTTCTTCCAAAGATAAATTTCCGTGTATGCCACTCTGATTCTCTAATTCATGGACTATTCTAGGTTCGACAGATATTTCCAGCATGTGAGCATATATTTTGCCACTTGAATTTCCTTCTTTAAAATAATGGACCAAAAATTTCAACTCTCAAGTTACCAGCCCAAACATTTACTTTTTTGGGGTATTGCGTATGACCTCTAAATAGTCATGGGTTCTCGTCACTCCGGTAATGACAGTTTTGTTTATTTGCGTGTCCACTGAAATAAAAAGTGCACTCGTCACTAAAGCAAATATTTTTGATGAGGAGAGATTCTGGGATAATTCTAGCTGTCATATAATTTCACAAAATTCAGTTCTTCTGTCGCAGTCATCGTCACAATTTATTGAAGGATTTGCAATTTATATGGATGAAATTTATGTAATTTAGTTACTTTCGTTACAGATTCGGGGGTTATCCCGTTGCTGTAGCTACCTGACGAGTCGACAAAGTATGATTTATGCAAACTGTCCGAGTTCTTCAATTTGCGTTGCTTTGTCTAGTAATCTTGGTTGATCCCTTTTTTCATTTGTGACAGTATCAGTTTATAGAAATTTTGAAATTGTCACTCTGTATATTGATTCTGAAGAGTCAAAGTAGAGTGTTATATCAAAACACATGTATCATCTCCCGTATAAAATAATTATCAAATAGTCATAAATTCACCAAATGAGCCTTGATTAAAATTTAGCATATCAATTTTTGCGACCTTATTGCAGGTTCACGACTAAACATGATCATCAGATTTTGAAATGATCGTTTACAAGATATCTTCTCAACATATCATATTATATGCATTGCACGTTCAGACTGCCTGTTTCGTATTCAACTCGACATCAATTGGGGCGTACACCCTTCAGCAAAGACATGTCTATGATTAACTGGTTAATTTTACGCTAAAATAAACCTCAATTTGCCCGTTGATAGAAGCTCGTATTGATCAGTAATTTGAAAACAACAGATGTGTTGTAGACACGTTCATGCTGTTTACTATATTTGATCACATACCCAAGAAAAATTGAAACTTCACATAATAATTAGTACATAGATGTATTCTCTTGAGGGGCTGTTGAAGTAACTCATTTGTAGGTGAAGCACATTTTTGAATACCATTGAAAACTGTTTCAGCAAATACATTGAATGTATACAGATATGTTTTGGAATCCATACTGGAAAGAAGATAATTTGAAACGACTACTTTTTCGTGAGAATATTGAATTATTAAAAAACAAACTATTTCAGCAAATATATTGAATTTATAAAGATATGATTCGGAATCCATACTGGAAGGAATATAATCTGAAACGACTACTTTTTCGTGAGAATATTGAATTATTCAGAAACAAGACAATTTACATTGGAATTCGCTCACCAGAATTACTTGCATTCTGAAATTCTACCCAGAATTTCAACTCCTCCTCGACAGTCATTCATTCTTCCATGCTTCTAAAATATTTGACACATCGAAAATACATTTGTTCCAACTGAATGACAATTGTAGAGGTTCTGGATATGTATAACAGAAATCATGTATACTATTCTCAAACTGAATATAGTTATTTCAATACCAGCTATTGAAATTGAACTTTTGAAACAATTATATTGCTGAAATATTATAGTTTGGGAAAAACTATCACTTCAATTTCTACTACTTGAAAACTTGATATAGAAAACACGATTTTTCTTTTTAGTTCCTCCATTTTCGTATATTATCTAATAAAAAAAGATTGGGTCTACAAAATAACCACTCCATGAAAAGATTTCATTACATGTTACTAATATGATGATTTTTAAACAGCTTCACAGAAAAAGCCTACTCAGCTCAAAAGAAAATCTGGCTGAGTATATTGCCAAGGCAGAAGCTTGTTGGAGGAGTTGAAGACTCAAATGTTTCACTGAAGCAATATTGCTTCACTGAGTTCAAGGTTTTCAGATTTGTGGAAAAAACATATTTATGCTAAGCCGATAAAAGGGCACCTATTTGGTTGTGCCTCCTCTTATTGACTGAACAATATCCTTGCTGGTTCCTTTCCGAAAGCTGTACTGTACTGCTGTTTGCCAATTCATGTTGAAGACATAACGTTTCTGTCAATATTCGTAAGTATATGATAGACTCAAAGATAAATGCATATCGCTAGTAGGGCGATCTACCCGTCATAGATAGATGATACATTTTTTTAGATAGATAGATTTTTATTCAAGTCAATATCAGTATCACAAAGTTGATATAAGTAATTACATAACAAGTAAACGATGTAGATGTAGACTAGTCTATTCCTAGCAGTCTGAGGTCACCTAAGCTGAGCTTGTATTGTGCTAGCTAGCTAGTCTAGTTTTCTACTCCGGAATCTGTAAATGAAATAGATCCAACTCAAGTACAAAAGGTTGAACATACTTTTTTCTCTCGTTGATCGTAAGAGTAAACTGAACCTGGAAACCAAGAATGGCAAAGAAGACATCGCCTTCTTGAGTCTGCGATATTTTCTGAGAAACCGAAAGGTAGCTAGGAGGTTTGTCTAGGTAAGACATTCTGTGGATGATTGAGTATGTATTATCTCCTTGTCAATCGAACTGAATATTTGAAATAAGGTGACTACTATTTCTTCAAATCTATTGTACTCCAAACGTTTGAGGTCAACTTGCAAAACCAAAACCACATCTCCAGATATAATTGAAAGCAACATATTGAAAATAATGGTAACCGTTAGAATAGGCGAAGATATATAAGCAGCATATTTATTCAATATTGCAATCAGACTGACAGCAAGCTGATTCATTTTCTTTTCAACAGATTCCCATCAGAATGGATTTATTCGACTCTTGACTCCCAACCCTTGAATTTATTGTAGCTTATATTGATTTGAACTTGGCTTGGACTGGCTAACAGAAAATATTCAATAGTACCAATAGTAATATCATCTTCATTATTTCATGAACAATTCAAAAACTCAACATAAATAATATATTCAAACTAGCAATAGAAATAAAGGGCGAAGTCCGTAATACAATACATCACGGAAAGGTTCTTCTTCTTTTTTGATTTGCGTGTGAGGTTGTCTGCCAGTGTTACCTCACATAAATTAACGGTGTATATTTCTCCCCAAAATACGGTAGTATAAGACCTCAGATAGGTCAGTATCTTTGCGATTGCATACAGCTACACCAAAACCTGAGTATCTTTGATCCATCAGTGAACCAACAGCTATTTGATTTCAGTTCTCTCTGTTCATGATCAAGATTGTACATGACAGGTATTAGGTATCACTCAGAGGTCACTTCAGTGCCTGCTTCAGTTCGCTTAGGCCTGTTGCACAATTGTTCATGTTGTCCAGCTTGCCTCTCTTTTCAGAAAGATGTGGAGATGAGGTAAGTCTGGAAGAATTTTCATGACGTTGTGGTGCTGCTGACGATGTGATGCTGATGAAGACATCCAGGCTCGCCTGTTTCTATACATTGGAAAGCTTCATCTGACCCGATTTATGCAAAAGTTTTGGCCCCATCAATTGCTGCGTATGCGTTTATTGATCTTACAATCATCACATATATCATTTGGATTTTTTTGGCCCTGAGTCAAGATTCTCTACAGATAATTCGAAATGTTCATAGGAACCTTCCGCAAGCGAGCATTCCGATATAGTCTCACCTTCGAAGGAGAGTAGAGTAGATTGAATCATTTTTCTGGTGAAGAGGGCTATCAGTATTGCTGGGGTCTACTTTTTCAACGTTTTTTTAAAGACATTAAAAAGCCCTCGTCTGAAATTCAAGATATGAGCCAAAACAATACAGTGGCGTGAAGACTTATTGTCCAAGACCAATATCGTACAAAATCCGTTCCAATAAGTATGTTTTTCATGAAAGTTTTCATCATAAAGAGTTGTTTCTATTTTTCCGTCGTCTAACTTGGAATAGAAAAGAATAAAAAGTTCGTGTTGTCATTTCTTGAAGAAATTAATCAAAAATTAGTTTATCATCATAACAGAATTTCAAATCGTGAAATATTCTCAAAGGCAAGGGTAACATGTGTTATGAATATTCATATCTAGCTGAATAATCAGTTCCACCATGAAAAATATGCACTGAAAAGTTTTTTTGTCAAATGCCTCACTGAAATTGAAACGTCCAAAACAAACAATTGATTTTTAAAGCCGAAATTGCACAAAAAAAAACGGAAATAATACATCGAGCCTGACACCACGTGACTATGAAGAGGGCCTCAAATAACGATCAAACAGAGGAAAGTGGGAGTGGGTTCGCGTTTGCTGGCAGCGTTTTAATCAAACAATGACGGTCGGTGCTCGTTAAAAGCTCTCTTCACTCGACTTTCGAGTGATCAGGCGGACAAACATCACAAAAGCAAAAATTTGTTTTCAATCTCAATTTCTGATTTTTGGAAGCAAAGTGGATTAAAAAAGAGGGTGGAAATCGTTCTATGAATTATGTCAAGATTATTGTCATAACATAAAAAATGATTATCATTCAGAATTAATACGACACTACACAAGAGTTAGCAAAACAAAAACGAATCATGAACATACAAAATCTATCACTCACAGGTCTTTTTTTTGGGTACTCGCGTATACTCTAATCTCTATGAGATTAATGAAGTTTCAGAAATACTTCAAAATCAAATTGAGAAAATGGATAGGAAACTTCATCAAGTTCACTTCTACATAGATATGTAGGGAATAAACTACAAATAAATCCGTCTGAGGAAACTATTGTATACTTGAACACGTGTTGAGGTTTTGTAAACCCTGCAGTGGAATTTCTAATTGATTTGGCCGTTACTTGATGAAGAGCCATAGTAATTTCACAAACTATACCTCACGATCTGATCTTCACAAACCTTATTTTCAAAAAATATGTCATGACATGTTTCGCTAAGGCAGTGGCTTTTTCGTAGTAAATTACGTACTTAATTCACTGTGTTTGCGAAGTATTTGATATTTTTTTTAAAAATAAAGTTTGAGAAGATCAGATCGTGAGGTACATGAAAAAACCCTCAGTGGAAATCTGACAATGAAATGTTACTCGACTGAATCAATAATGAATTTATTTTCCAACATAATATACAGGGCTTTCATACGAGGAAAAAAAATGAATAAACGTACGCTTGAAAAATATTTCTTCTATCTCACTTACGACTACCTACGTACCTAGTTTTCTCTTGATTCGACCCTCATTCGTTATGTATTAATTCATTGAGGTTCAGTTCATGCATACGTTTCCTGACTCCCGAGGCTTTCAGTTTATCAATCGATAATATTCCATTATTTTTTTCTAGGTGGTTCGACTCGTTGGGCCTTGTCCTTGACGGCCCGATACGGCCCCGAGTAGGGCGCATCAGCATTATCAACTAATAATCACTCAACACACTGGCGGGTAAGTGATCATCGGGCCCAAGAATCATGTGCCCTAAGCAGACGCAATGAGCCATTAATGATACCTTCTATATTTGGA
>WOGR01003079.1:0-16367 GCA_015342045.1 Leptinotarsa lineolata
AACATGACATTTGTAGAGGCAAAATGACGACAAAAACTGTACAGCCTATACCTTAAAAAATTGTAGATCCGCCACTGTCCATTGTGGCATCAACTAGATAAGCAGTTTTTGCGTTACGAACATGACTTTTATGTTTTTTTTTTAAATCGAATCAATCCTTGAGTGTATCTCAGTTCATATGGAATAACAATAAACTTTGGATTATCTTTTTGAGAAAAGTTGACTCATTGAGTATGTTACGGATATCCTTCATACCTGGGTTTAGTTGGAGGTTAAGTTACAATTTCGAAATTAGTATGTATGGTTCATTTCCTGATGACGGCAACTTGATAAGTGAAATGACCATCGAAAACAGTTCTACAGTTCATTTGGCGTGTGGCAGATTTTTTTTGTTGAAACAGATAATAGATTTAAAATCAGAACAACAGAACCTAAGAAAAAAAATTGTTCGATTTTGTAAAGTGGAAATTTGTGTAATGTGGGATTTTCTTGATGTTATTTCCTTTCATCGTTTGCCTGCTGTTTCCTAAATACCTAACTAGATTCGTAATTTCTCATCAATTGTTTAACCTTTTATTTTCTAATATAGAAATTAGTATTTATGTCATTGTTTTGATTTACTCAAGTATACCTACTTCTTAACACTTCTAATAATTTAGAGTATCTATGCACTCCTATTCGATGATATCTTTTTACAGATCTACCGTTTGAACGAGCAAAATGGAGAGAAGTACCTAATTGACGTAATAACAACGTATATACTCTATAGTATTTTACTTGAGATACTAATCAATTTTGAAATGTGAGTAGTCATTGAGTATACCTTGATGGCATACATTTCAATGTGAATTCAGACACCAGTTTCAAAAATGTACTTTAATTTGTTATGACTGATAGCCTTAAAATTTACCCCAAATGCAAGAATGTTCCCATGGTCAATAAATGAACCACCTTCTAACGACTTGTTAACAAAAACTTGCGACTCGAACTAAGAAGTACAGGACTGTACGAATACACTTTTACTCCATCTAAAATTCGTCTTTACATCACAACTTAAAGAGGAAAATAGTTATATACATGTAATGAAACAAGTATATTGATGGCTGCATATATTTAAACAGCAATTGTTATTTAAAATTAATATTTACACAACTGATAATATTCTACATTTAACGAATGAAAAAAGTTCGAATAGAACCAAAATACTAGTAGGCAGTATGTATTCACAGAACAAAGTGAAGGTCAATCCGTTTTAAAAATAGAAATTGAAGATTTACATTTTAACACATGTTCCAGAGTCCCAATGTTTCATCATAAACGAATGGTCGATAACTCTCTCGATAACACACCCCTGAAATCGACCAACCCAAGCAAGCATGACCCTCGCAAGATATCAAATGCTTGCCAGCTTCACACAAACACAAAACATTATCAAATAACAAAACTCACCAGGGGAGTAGCTTGTACTACTCTTTTGTATCCCATTATAAGGTGGTAAAAGCGATACCGTAAAACCTTGTAACTAATACAAAACAATCCACTAACTCAATACACCGTGAACGAACTATTAAACGTGGAGAACTGAATTTCAAGTTGGCGGGTTAGCGCTAGTATTCGATTTCGCCGGCTCATTCAGCAGGATTCAGAGTGGGAGGGTGTCAGTTCTCATTGGTCGTCCTTAAAGGTGTGTTTGGTGGCTGCATGTGATGCGTCACGTTTCATTATCCAAGTTCATGCAAGATATTGCAATTTTCCAGAAGTGTCTAGGACAACTGAAACGTTCTGAAAAAAATTAGTAAAGAGTAGAACGCAAAAAGAAAAACCCTCGAGGTTAGATTGCGCTCGTACTCCGAACAGATATGAAAATGGATATGTAACCAGTGGTAGCGGTTGCAACTACTGAATCAGGTACGACCAATTCAAAATATCACTTATATTGTTAAATAGTTTCTCCATCTACATAGTTCTCTATCATTTATAGTGAAGATATAGTGTGATTATTTTTGACGAATCTGACAAAAAGACAGAACTACGTACCGATTTTTACATGAAGTAGTCACTTGGTTTGTAAATGAAAAAATATATTTACCTTCAATTTCTGTCGGTGAACAAACACGACCACAGAACTCGGTTTTAAATGACTTTAGCCATTAACCAGCTTTCGTCCCCAAACAATCGAAAACTCTCAAAAGTAGGAACTTGTGATAGCTAAGTATTAACCTAAGTATTAACGACGAGGTCTTACTTTTTAAGATTCCTAACACGGAAATTCTTCGATATGAATAACTGATAGAAATGTACCCAATCCATATCTTGCGACTGAAAAGAGTATATTGAGCAAAACTGTCTTGACTGTGGCAGCTAAAATGTTCGGTTTATTACATTTGAAATATTTGTTTGAAGGTGATTGACAATGTTTCGTGGTGAATTTCATCAGTTCGGACTTCCATTGTCTAATATTGTATAAAATGATTCGAAGTTCCTGAAATAACCAGTACAATCGAAAATTAAAAGAATAGCTGAAAATAACAAATATATTAAGCAAAAACACCCTGAAATGAATTTACAGTGAAATAAAATACAAGTGAAAAATTCAACAATTAAACCAAAAAATAAATAAATGACATTAAAAATTAAACGAGTTCAAGCCACGTTACTTCACGTTTCGGGTGATGATGATTGTGGATACTAACAATTATTTCTTTTTGTTTCAATTGTTCTATTTTTTACATGTATTTTATTTCTCTGTAAATCCATTTCAGGGTATTTTTGCTTAATATATTTGCTATTTTCAGCTATTCTTTTGATTTTCAATTGTATTGGTTATTTCAGGGATTTTGAAACATTTTATATAATATTAGACAATGGAAGTCCGAACTGATAAAATTCACGTAGATATATGCTATCGCGGGCGTTTATTAGGAGAAACAATCTTACGGTACATTATCTTCATGTAACTCCAATGGTATAGGTAGCGCATGTCAAGATAGCTCTCAGGGAGCAAGAATTCTTTTCGAATTACTTGATACTTATCGTTATATTATAACCAAAATTACACAAAACCTTTGTAAATTGTAGCCTATATGTTATTCTGATGTATAAGCTGTATTTATGCAAAGTTTCATCTGAATCCGTTCAGTCGTTTGGGCGTGAAAGAGCCACAAACATATATACATTTATCCATCCTCACAAACTTTCACATTTATATTAGTATAGAAGATTTATATGCGTGTTTTTGACCAGACATGGAGTCGGAATAATATTGACGTATTTGAACACCGATAAGGAGACGTCCAAACCTGGAAATCTATAAACTGCAAGCGAAGGAAAATTTGGCTTTCCGTTGAACGGTGATCGCGGAGAGGTTTCTGGAGGCAAATTATCTGGGAGTGTTCGGGGAGCCTTTGCCTGAGACAGCGGTCTAAGAGTCGTTCGAAAAATTTTTGGAAGTAAGTCTTCCTGGACTTAGAGCAGGGTTCGAGAACTTGGGAGCTTGAACGGTGCTTTCGACGGTCGGTCGCGGTTGAGAGTCGGTCTGGAACGATATATTATTTTGTCTTTGGAAGATAGTTTTACTAGGTTAATTGAATCTTCGATGAATTTTAAATATTTGAAAACAGGCGATTTTGAATATCCTTTCATTCTGTCATAAAAATAAAGAAAGTTATAAGATTCAAGCGGAAATAGAGCAGTTCAGTACTCAAATTAAATAAGTTGGTCCGAAACCGCATATAAACGAGTTGTAATTGAGGTGAAGTTTTTGATATGATATTTTTGGATAACCTACAGGGCAATCTAGAAAAGGCAGCGATGAGTTGAATGTATATGTGTACTAACCGTTGTATGAATTTGGGAAAGGAGTTAGCTAAAAAAATCAGTATATGAAGTGGACCAAATAATTGAGTCATAGTTATTTAGCGATCAGAAATTATCGGCCAAGCTAGAGTATTACGTCACTCTCGTATATGATAGTAATTTATGGTGAAGGCACTAAATTTGAGTTTTTTTTTTCGAGATTTGGTTATTGTTTTTATTTGTCTATTTTGTTGTACCATTTTTCTTTATTATTGAATATAGCAGTTTCAAGGTTTTAAGTCGGCTTTTATTTCAAAATCTACCATAGTAACCTCTTGGAAGGAAGAGTCTGCGAATTCTGAAGATCTTTCTTACTGCAACTAAAAACCTCCTCTTCGTGTATGAGGCCAAACTCAAGCCTCTTTCGGAATTGCCTTAATATTCAAAATTTGATGTTGAGAAATCCGCATCTGGTGACAGCAGGTGCCAAATTTAATTCAAATAAAAAAAACAAACACGGCAATAGCGAGAGGGTTACCAAGATTTGATATACAGTTAATGACGTATTATTTCACCGGTGACCCAGCTATAAACCCATAGATGTTACAAAACCTTGTTTTTTTCCAACACTCTATCTGTAGGCTATATCAACAACTATTTTATACTGGTATGGGTTTCAAAGCATATTAAGGATTTTTTGCAGGTGTTCATAAAAAAATCAAAATTCTAAATATAAATTATAGCTATAGATTAAAAAATGGTTCTGCTTTAATTCAATCCTGAAATAGTGAAAAACAAAATATAGATTGAATCAATCATACAAATTATTGAAAATCATCCAACAAACAAATCGTCTTCTTTTCCTGGTAGATATGCGAAATAACAATCTCTGAATGTAGGGGTAGGGAATTCGTAAGAAAAAGTCAATGGAAAAAACTCTCTAGCAGAATTTATCATTTGTTGTTTGAGTTGTCTATGGAATGAATAACACTTTTCTTTCACCTGGAAAAAAAATATGAAGTTGAGTACTACTATCGTTATTTAGTATACTCACAAGTTTTCTGCAAAATTTGGCGTCATTCCATGTCAAACTTCTAGCCTGACGCCTACTGAAATTCAATTTTGGAGTTGGAATGTCGTGGTAGCATACCACGGTATGTTTAGAAAGGAACTTGGACAAATTCTCGTAGTTTTCTGAAGAAATGAAAATTTATCAGTCAATGAAAGCAATACATTTGAATATCTCAATAAACGACACTCTCGAAATACATCATTTCATTTTTTTTTGAAGATTAAACTGAGGTGAAAGACATATGTTTTCGCTCGACATAAATATAATGGTGAAAATAAATTATCACTTCCAAAGAAATATTATCAAAAATGACAAATGCGGGGTTACCAGAAGTTGAGAGAAAATAAGTTATTGGTTTTGTTGTAAAAGAAATGTGAGAGATGCAGCCACTGCAGTAGGCATAACACAAAATGTAGTTTCTTAAATATATAGACGGTATTTAAAATGTAAACGTATAGTGACAGACCAAACAAAATCGTTAAAGAGTTACTACAGATTGACACGACCGTTTTGTTTGTCAAGCGGACAGAAAAAAAAACAACAGTTTTTGGTCCTAAACTGAAATGGTAACTTCTAGAAACAGTAAATAAAAAATGTTGTCTAACACAGCGGTTCTCAAACTTCTTTTGTGACAGAACCCTTCTGGAGAGCAGAATACTTGATGGAACCCTAAATAAAACATTAGTTTTCAAAAGTGTATTCTTCAATAATAAGAGTAGGTATAAAAAGCTGAAATTAGCACCATCCAATATATGCTCGATGGCTAGTAGATATGTCGATGGCCGTTGGTGGAAGGTACTAAGACGATCCTCCGAAGAGTATGCAACCCTTGGGGATGTTAGGGGTAGTCTTCGATTGGGACTTCGGCGTGATCCTCGAGATAGAGCTTCAAATGGGTCCTCCAAAAATTTTACGTTGAATATCTTCAAAAATGTTTGGGTGTCGAGATTGGACCTCGACTTAGTCCTCGATTCGGCTCTCGAATCAATCCTCAAATTGGTCATTGATTGAATCATCGATTCAACTCGAGAAAAAACAATGGCCACGTGTCATTTGTCATGTATGATCTTTCGACGCGCGTTTAGTCAGTTAGCGACTTATATCAGAAAATTATAGTTTACCGGTATAACATGTTTCCAGACCAGGTTGTTAGTCGATCTAGCCTGCTCCAGCTAATCCAGCCTATTTTACAAACCAAGAAGTTTTTGGAACACCCTGTAACGTTTTCACAACTACCGGACAAGTAACACAAAATAAACACGAAGCGATATCAACAACTTCTCGTAACTCCGCTATACAACGAAATCGTAATCCGAATAACAATTCTTTTCAAAATTTCGCTCCACGAAATTTTATATCAGAAAAACTTCATAATATAGAGAATAAATAGTACCCAAATGATTAGTTAGAATTTTATAATACCTTTGAAAACCAAACATATGAATATTCAGGTGTTAACAAAATGACAATTTTGAAAATTTTCAGGACACTCTATTTAACCAGTGCCCTTATGAAAACGTTAACGGAACCGAAAATTTCACTTTTGAAGAAAATTATCCCCATAGCTTGACCTAGGACAACACAACATAACAAATATTTACAATATATATTTGTTCCTAAGTCGGAAGCAAAATTTTCAACAGATACAGGTAGTTTTCGTAGCCACATGAGTCCAAATTTAGCAAATACATTTTTTCAAATTGATATTTCCAATTGAAATTTCAATATTCAAACGTCTCATAGTATTTCTTCTCACAACGAAATGGCTGTCATTCCATTATTTGAGATTTTTAACATTGAAGAGAGTCATAAATTCTATATTTTTTTTTCATGAAAAATATGACGGGCTTTATAGGAATGGATCTTTTGAAATAATTACAAACAATAATCGATATTCATAGAAAATTACTGATTACTCCAATAAACCAAATTCCTATTATTTTTGGGGAGTCACAAACACAGCAAGCTATAAAACTTCATGTCCTCCAAAAATCTGGTTTAGGAGTTTCAAATTATTTGAATTTTGGAAACAAATTAGGATCTACTCAATAAGCTATCGTCAACATAGAGAATTATTTTGCTTATACAACGATAACAAACTCAAACAAAACCATTCAAAATCACGATAACAGAACCTTTTGAAATTGAACCTTTCGATTTGAATGAAACTAATTTTGTTGGAAACATCAAGACAAATAGTAAAGTGAACGAAGAACAGGACCTTCTTTCAAAAAGTAACTCGAAAAATTTCATGATGGAACATTGCAATAAAGAGGAAAAAGAAGCAATCAGAAAATTATGCTATGATTATAGAGATATATTTCACTGTGAAAACATTCCATTAAGTTTCTCTGGTGAGATTACTTATAAAATAAAATTAAAAATATTTTTGGATCTGATCCCCGATGATTATCAAAAGAATAAATTTTCAGTTTTGCAATTAAGAGAAGCGAGAACTATCGGTCTTTCAGTCAGAATCAAAGGTAAAACATTAATTGTTGATGGAAATCAGTTCAGTTACGAAGACCTCAAACAGCGAAAAGCAATCAGTGAAGCTTCCTATTCAAAGGGGGAGGAAAGATAATTCAAAGAGACTAGCTGCTGATCCAAAACAAATTTTCAGAGAACGCGAAGGATCCAAAATATTGAGATACTCAGTAAGAAGTACTGCTAAAAATTTGTACCTATAAATCATTTGAGGAATTTTTTTACCGCATTCATTTTCTTATATCGCATAGGTGTTGAGTGATTATTTATTTTACTCAGTTCATTGTATTATTGGGCAATATGGATTCTGTAAAGATAGGCCATTTAAATGTAAGATCTCTGTTGCCTCATGTTAGAGAGCTTCTCACCACTTGAGAATTTTCGATACTTTGTTTAAGTGAAACATGGCTATCCTCCGTCATACATGATGATATATGTGAAATTGAAGGTTTCAAGTTGATAAGAAGAGATCGTTCGACAGATAGAGGTGGAGGAGTGTGCATGTTTTTCTGAGTAATTTATCATTTTCGATAATTCAGATGGATAATGCTTATGAGCAATTGTGGGTAAACTTAAAAATATCAAAACAAAAGTATGCTGTAGGTGTTGTCTATAAACCGCCTGACTATTCTTCGCATAAATTTTTCAATCATCTAGACAATAAGCTTACAACCTCATTGCCTGCTTTAGATGATGTTTTCATTTTGGGAGATTTATATATCAATATCCTTGAAAGTACCTATGGGAATGGTTCAATTAATAAAAACACCTACAAGGATAGTAGGCCCAACTATTTCACTTATTGATTCGACTTGATATATGTGGAACTGAAAACTAAACAACAGTATCAGTTTTTGGTAGTAAATACCACAGAAAAAAATTAGAAAACGTAAAATTATACGTCGAAAATCAAGAAATCTCGCAGGTAAGATGCTTCCGCAATTCGGAATTATTTATGGATGATAGACTGAGATTCAGATCCCATATCTGTCATATTCGCCAAATATCAGTCATGAACTTGAAGAAATTCTTAAATCAGAAAATGAAATCAATTCTCTATGACTCGCTGGTGCTAGCTCTATTCAATTATTCCAACTCGGTATATGGTTCATGTTTAGATGCCGAAGATATCCGTCTATATCAGTAATGTAAAATTCGTGTTTGTGGCTCATATATGGGATTATAAGCCGACAAAATATATCTCACAAACTGAATGAGCATAAATGGCTGAATATGGCAAAGCGAAGATTATTGCATTGGTCTTATCTGTTTCACAAAACTCTCAGCTCAAAAACCCCACTTTGACTGTCCAACAGAATTTCTTCCAGAGAGGATATCCATTATATGAACATTCGTTTGAAAGAGACTATTACACCCCTAGTTCATAGAACAAGCACGTATGAAAGATCTTTTTCTTATCAGGCGTCGAAAGTTGATTCCCCAGTTGATTTGAAGATTTTGAGTAAATAAGCTTTCAAAAAAAATGGAAACCCATATTTTTGAAAAAAAGCAAATACAAGATTAACTTAGATTGATGAACTGTACTGTTCTCGAATAGTTGTATATGTGTTGGTAGGAAGATGTGAGTAGATAGATAGATATACGTGTTAGTCAAATTTTTTAAATTTCTTCTTTAAATTGTTTTTTCTTTACTTATTTTTCTTCACTATTTTCACTGGTATTACTATTGTATCAGTTTCCGCTCAATGATAATAACAGAGGTCTGTATATCATCAGATTTGAAGACCACCTGATCTTCAGCGTTTTCCCATTGTATTGATGTTCTTATTTTTTGATAAATTTGAATTATATGTATCAGCTAAGGGAAATAAGACCTATATACTATTATCATTTTTATCATTAAAACAGAAGTGGTGCGTCGTTATAGATTATCGAAAAGTCAATGAACGAACAATAAACGATAAATACCCTCTCCCCAATATTACAGACATCTTAGACAAACTTGGTAGGGCAAATTATTCCACAACTCTCGATTTAGCATCAAATGGACATAATTGACATTCCAAAGACAGCGTTCACTACACAAAATGGGCACTACGAATTCACACGTATGCCTTTTGGGGTAAAAAATGGTCCATCTACAGAGGACAATAAATAACGTTCTGATGGGCTTAAACAATGAAACTCGTTTAATGTACCTTGGCGATATAATAATATACAGTAGCTCCTTACAAAAACACATCTCTAGAATTAAAAACGTATTCTAGAGACTGAGGAAAGCAAATTTAAAAATACAGTTGAATAAATCTGAATTTCTCAAAAAATCAGTTGCTTACACCTAGGACATTCAATCACCCCTGAGGGTGTGAAACCCAATCCAGATAAAATCTCAGCAATTCAAAAATTCTCTATTCCAAAAACTCAGAATGAAATCAGATTATTTTTAGGCCTATTGAGGTATTATCGAAATTCAATTTTAAGATTTTGCTGAAATTACTAAACCTATGACCGCATAGGTCCAGAATACACCCACTATCAGACAAAAACGATTAATAAATGAACAATCCAATAATGGTTTTTTGATAATTTAGATTAATCCGATGGACAGCGATATGACTAGGCAATCAAGACTCAAAAAAGCAATCGACAGAAAATTGTAAAAGAAATAAATTCACAAATTTCTCTTCCTAAACAAATAATTGATGAATTTTCAAAATACATTGAATCTATGATCAAACATCAGAAGGCTATTTCTAAATATATTGAAACCTATAAACCAGCCTTGATTGATATAACTGATGAATTTTATGAATATATACTGTATATTCAAGTATGTTAGACCAAAAATATTTTTGAATACAAATGGATTTATCACCTTTCTTGATAACATCGAAGATGCAATCACTTTTGCAAAATTACATACAGTTCACCCAGATATTTTAACAAGTCAAAATTTGGAAAAAATCATTAGTGACCTTCACAATCACTATAGTCCTGACGAAATACTCCAGTTAGATGTCCATTCATGGTATTCAATTATTGAAACATATTGCTGTTTTTCAAAAAATAAAATAATCTTTTCCATAGAATTGAAAGATTGTTCGACTTACCTGTAAAGAGGGACAGTCTAAATCATCCGAGCTCATATTCCGAACAGTTTTGCTTATATTGTAGTGCTATTGTATCATGCGATGATTCACAAGTTTAAATAAATGCCACAAAAAACTGAAAAAAACTCTATCAGCATTTCTCGTATTCGACGTGCTACGGACTTCATTATATTGTCACGTGAAAGCAAAAGTGAATAGATTGTAATTTGGGCGTGGAGCTTAGGGCGGGCAGCAAAAATGTTCGGAATATGAGCTCGGATAATTTAGATTGTCCCTCCTTACAGGTAAGTCGAACAATCTTTCAATTATCCTTCGCTCATATTCCTAACATTTTTGCTTATATTGTAGATATTCGAAGAAATATGCCATAGGAGACACACAATCTATGAACTCTTACACATTGCAATGAAAATGAAAACCTTATTATTAATCTGAATAACGCCATTATTTATTTGCATAGAAAGAATATATGTAACATACCTACAAATGTAAAAAAATATTGTATATTTAAGAAACGAAAACAAAAGAGAAATACAACTAGCTATAACATATAAATACGAACAATTATGTTCTTAAGTATACTATTATTTCTTATGAGTATAGGCGGATGAAAACAATTTAAACTAGTTTGCACCCATGTATATTCACATAAATATATTATGCCTCAACTATTTAGTACTATTTTTAATAGATAAAATAGTTTTAGCAAATTCAGTTGGATCGTCTGATAGAGGTTTATTGTAAAATCTATTGAATATTTCTGAATTTTCAGTCCAACCAGCGGTTTTACGAATTGCATCTGCACTGAGACCAGCTCGAGCCGCTGCAGATGTTGCAGCATGTCGAGTACTATAGCCCTTAAAAATATTACAGTGAATGACACTAAGCTCAATACATGTTTTATCCATCGGCTCAATGTCTGTGTCGAAGCTGCCCTAAATGGTTTCTTAGTAGTAATAATCAGTCGTTTTTCATTAACTTAACAAGTTAGTTCTATCTAGATAATGAGATATTAGAGATGCAACACAAAGTGGTGGTTTCTCTCTAAAAAAAGAAAATCTGAGAAACGGTTGATTTTTATCTCTGCCTGATGTCTTGATTCTATCTGAAATTTTTATTTCTAAAACTGTATTTTTGATAATGATATTTTCAATCTTAACTAACGAAATTGTTTGTATCCTATGAGACCATGTTACGGCCAGTAAAGCTACTAGTTTATGAACAAGTTTTTCTAAAGAAATATTCTCATGTGGATAAAGGCCTTCCAAATATCTTAGAACTGGAGAGGGATCCCAAGTAGTTGAATATTTGGGCATAGGAGGTATCATATTATAAATGCCCTTTAAAAACCGTTTGAAAATATAATCTCCATTACTCGGAAATCTTATCACCAGTGACAAGGCTGATTTATGTATATTTATTAATCTGTATGAAATGCCTTTATCTACTAAACTTTTTGAGAAATTAACTAAGCTCTTTAAATCGTAGTTAAACGGATTGAATTTCTCTGCACTGCAATAGCTCCACCACTTCTTGAAAACTGAATCATACTGCTTTAGAGTTTTTTCACAAATAGAAGAGGGAAGAATGGGAATTTCAGCTTCCGGAATGTTTCTTCTTAGAAATTCTTGCCTGACAAAATCCCTACAGCCAGGGTAAGGTGTTTGTAGTTCGGATGTGGTAAGCTGGAAGGAGATGAAATTAAGTGTTTATCCGGCCGTAAAATAATTTCGGATTTAATTAGCATTTTTTAAAATTTAGAGGTACCAAGGTTGATTCGGCCATTTAGGTACAATAACAATTCCTTCCGGTTTGTCACAAACAATTTTATCTAGTAAGTACTCTAGATACAATGGAAAATGGTGGAAAAGCGTAAATCTTGAAATTGGACCATGTTAATGTAAATGCATCAACAGTTTCCGATCCCGGATCGGGTTTCCAAGAAACATATCGTTTGCATTTGGCATTTTGTTCGGAAGCAAAAAGGTCTATTTCTGGGTGACCAAATAGCGCAAAAATATTTCGTATGAATTTTCCACTTAACGAATACTCAGTATCTATCCTTAGTGAGCGTGACTCTAAGTCAGCAATTTTATTTTCCTTTGAACTTATATTTGACGCAAAAATTCTAATATTACGCTCCTCACACCATTGCCAAATATCCTTGCATATATTATTGAAATGTTCATACCGAACACTACCCATTCTATTTATACAGGATATGGCAGTAGTGTTATCAATTCTGAGTGAAATACTGCAATCCTTTAGATTTTTTGCAAATGATTTCAGTCCGCAAAAAGCGGCAACTAACTCCAAATAATTTGTGTGAAAATCTCTCTGATTATAGAAATTCCAAAAACCGTGAGTCGTTTCTGATTCACAACACGCCACCCAACCCTTAAGCGACGCGTCAGTAAATATTTCTTTTATAAAAGGAGCTTCTTTTATTTGCTGTTAACTTACTTCTAAATTGTTTAACTACCACAAAAAATAATTTTTCAAGTACTCTGGTATCACCATTTTTTTATTATAATTATTATCTACTTTCGATAATGCTAACCACTTTTCTCGTTCAAAAGGCTTGATATACATACAACCATATTTGACAGCAGGACAGACCGCGAGTAATTGTCCAATTAAAGCTGAAAAATCTTTAATTCTGCATTCTTTTTTCAACATGAATCTGTGAACTTCCCCCAAAATTTTATGTTTTTTCTCTAGTGGAGCTGAAAAAATTATTTTCTTTGAATTGAAAATGAAGCCTAAAAATGTTATTTGTGGGATGGATTAATTATAGTTTCGTTCCAATTTATTATAAATCCCAACGAAGTAAATAGTTGTATCGTAAGTTTTATGTTTCCTTCGCATAATTCATACGATGATCCCAAAAGTAACATATCATCTAAATGAACTATTGAAACAAATCCTCTAGATCTTAAATAATGTAATAAAGGTTTTAATATTTTTGTGAATACAAAAGGGGCTATATTTAAACCAAAAGGCAAAACTTTGAATTGAAATAGTTTATCATTAAATTCGAATCTTAAAAATTTTCTGAAACTGTTATCTATAGGAATTGCAAAATAAGCATCCTTCAAATCAAGTTTTGCCATAAAATCGCCCTTTGTGATTAATTTCAAAACGGATTTATAGTCCTCTAATTTAAAGTGAGGGGCATTAATGTATTCGTTAAGTTTTTTAAGATTCAAGACGAATCTGATGCCTCCATCTGATTTTGGAACAAAAAAAAATAAGGTGACAGAAATTCAAATCCTTTAACCCAACTCAAAATAATTTTATTGTTGGTAATTTTGGCCCATTGATTAAAATATTTAGACAATCTACCGGCGGTTTTGGTACATACCCTTACAGTTAGTTCTTTTTCGTTGTCCAGGATGTTTGTTTTTTGAATATCTTGTCGTTCCTCTCTGTTCTCTGAAATGGTCCGGCCCTCCCTCTTGCTGCTTACCACGTTTTGTAATGCCTCCAACCTTTGAAGAGACACTAGAAGCTTCTCGGGACTCTTTTACCTTTTCTAATAAATTTTTCCCATATAAATATTTGTCAAATTTCTGATTCTCCAAACACTTTTTGTATTGGGGGTTCAAAAATGAACTCAATAAAAATCTTCTATGAAGTGATATTTGGTAGAAAACATCTGCGAATATTTTTGTTGAATCGGCTATTTTCTGTAGGAGTTGTTAATTTTTGTTTGCAGAGTTTTTGTTAGAAACCAGTAGGCTATCAGGATCATATAAAGCCATAAGGCCAGCAGCTATCTGAGTTTGAATTTTTGATAAATATTTATCTTCACGTACTTCATTTTCTTTTAAGCCTGTTGCGATCTCTTCATTCAAGATAGGGGCTAATAGCGCATCACAATTTTGGACGGGAAGATATTCTATTAATTTTTGTTTTTTGTCCATATCTAAATCTTTTGTTGAAAGCTGCGGCCACCGTGCTACAATTCCGTCTAGTATTGTGTGGCCCAACTTAGTAGCTTTGGCTGGATTCTGGCCAAAAAGGTTCATTACATCATCTTCCAAGTTGCTTTCCGGTAGTGGTGGTGGCGGCGTTGATGCATTGTTTAGCGTTTTCTCTGTTAGATTTATGTTATTTATGGGGTCCACCGGCGCTTGTTCGAGTTCACTGATTACTAAATTATTAGGATCACTTGAATCTACATGAACATCCGCTGTGGTCACAGCCAAATCCCGTTGTTGGGCTTCCACATCTACAACGATGGGGTATTGTAAGTTATGATATTCAAAGATAATACATATGTACACATATATACATATCCACTTCTGTATTCACATACAAACTAATAGATTTGATTATGCATCAATGAAATCTCTAAACTTCAAACAAAGAATCATTAAGATTCGGGTGGCCATTTCAGTTTTTGTGGAATTTCTTTAAACTTGTGAATCATCGCATGATACGATATGACTACAATATGAGCAAAAATGTTCGGAATATCAGCGAAGGATAATAAACAATATTTACCCATTGAATTACATTGTTCGTATAACTAAGTAAAGAATGTTTCTCAATTCAGTCATATATTCGATAACATATTTAATACATCTAATGAAAGTATAACTGCGTTCGTGTGTTCATTTCAAAAACCGCTCAACCGGTATGAGTGCAGTTTTTACTAATATATTATGATATAAAAAGTTTCACTTAACATTTGATGTTTGATTCATTTCCATCGGTTCATATATTGAAATGTCATGTTAATTTAAAGAATTACTTCAAACATTTGTTGGAAAAAATTTAATGAAAATTCTGTTCAGTTTACCTGGCTAAAACTTCAGTTAACGATATCTATGAGGCAAATACATGAGAACTGCTTGATGTCAGATAATATAGAAAATCCATGCGAATTGAGTGGCGGTCATCCGTTAGCATTAGTTATATTGCGCACAACACCAAAGTTAGGGATTCAGCAGGAAGCTATCTCCCATCCATTATTTTTAATAAAATACTGATAAACAAATTCGAGAAAGTTCAAACAAATTCATATGATATCTATAATGTACATATGTATATATGTAAAGATTAAATATAAATAACTTCAAGTTGTGGAATTTTTCTTGTCGCCATTCCTTGTATGTTAAGGTGTATAACTGTCAGATTATTTTCAGTATGCTTACTTGTTTCTTCCATTGTTCCTTCTGTCTCTTTATCTTTGATGTTTCCTGAGAGACAGGCTACTTGTTTCGTACTTGAAAATCCTCCTTTGTAACGGTAACGTTGCTGGTATGAGTGATATTTTGTGAAGCGTCTCATGGCTACTACACTCCGGGCCAGTTAATTTGGATTATATAAATCATCTTTCAGTCTGAAATCAGGACTCAGCATGAAACATTTATTTTGTATTTCTAGTGTTGGCAATTCCCTCATACTTATAAAAGCATTGTGGTAATTCTTCGAGATACTTCAGGATCTTTTCTTCAGTTATACTATGCCATTTAATTCTGTATAAAAATAACCAGACTTTTTTCTTTGTGCCGAAACCTTCGGTATTGTTAGTACCCATCGTTTTTTTTGTGAACTCAGCTTTGGTTTTCCTGGCCTTTTCACTTTTGTGAATTCTCTTGATTCAACCTCACCATCCATTTCTTTATCTTCATTTATATTCTAACAGAGATTCACAAAATCCCCACGATGTTCACTAAGCAATCGGACATACATAACTATGCTACCAGACAAGCAGATAACCTGATATCAAACAGGTTTCGCCTAACCAAATCAAAAAAATTCACTAAATTATTATCTCTACAATATACTACCACCGGAATTGAAATCATTAAGTGTAAATTCATTCAAAATAAGGATAAAAAACTTTCTTTTGACGCATTGTTTTTATTCCACTGAGGAATACATTGAACATTTCAAACTTTGCAGGGAATAAAATTCGTCCCGCCCAATTT
>WOGR01003080.1:4845-16367 GCA_015342045.1 Leptinotarsa lineolata
CAAGATGGAGTAGTAGAAAGCCAAAAACTTTCTTTCCCAAAAAATTAAACACTCCTAATAAAATATAACCCCTTCAATTTATAGAAGAAAATATTGAAGAATTCTGGTTGATTGTGATCCTTGTAAATACACTGTCTTGACTCTGTTACCCAATTATCGATAACATTTGGATTTGTATAAAAATGTTCGGAACAAGTTGGAAATACCTCGTTTTTTTTCACCGGACTATTTGTTTCACTTTTATCGGCTATTTTTCTCCATATTTCAGCTTTTTTTGTAAAAACTGACGTTCTAACTCTAACGCTTTTAGCTTTTCCTTAGATTTTTCTGCAATAAGTTCCTTCTCTCTTCTTATTAGCTCCATTTCGATATGTAGTCGATTTATACTTGAATTGTGAGAAGGAACGGAATTTTCTTTCAAAATTTTCACAGAACTAACACTACTAATGCCTGCTGGAGCAGAAAATGAGCTCTTATGAAGTTCACTTGCAGGAAATTTTCCCTGGCAAGAATCTTTAATAGATGTGACTTTGTGTAGCTACTTGGACCTTGTTAAATTTTACACGTAACCACACTTGAATCAAATACTACATTTGACATATCTATAAATCTCAAAGGTGGAACTCCTTTGTTGGGCCTCTCACTCCGTCGGACATTTTCGACGTGTGACGATTCATCTGCTTCATTAAATTGTTCCATAGAGGTTCAATAATTACTTGAAGGACCATTGTAACATACCTGAAAAAACTGAAGACGAAATCAAACAATTTCGAATTTAATGATTTGACAGTTATTTTTTTATCTGTCTAATACTAACAACCTATGATATTTATCAAACAACTTATACGTAGCGATAAAAAATTAAGTAATATAAACGAATACAACTTGGAATTAGAAACATGGTCTTTTTATTGTTTCATCACTCACAAACTCTACGAGAGCTTTTGTAATTTTCTGGTTCATTTATCCATTTTCTCAAATATTTTCAGTACATTTGTTTCATGAATATACTCACATTATTGAATTTAGTTTTGTTATTGTAAGTGATAAAAAATATCTTCGAGAGTTTTTGCAATAATCTGAATATGAAATTCTCTCATATATTAGGTGGCAAAGTTACGAATTATTTTCTTTCTCAGTCTCCACCAATTGATACACAAACAACTCGATAACCGATATTTTAATTCAATACAGTGGAAGTCGTTGTATAGAGAATTGAAATACCTTTCAAGCAAAAGGTCACTAAATTCTTCTTTCTATTTAAAAATACAGTTGATATCGCCCTCTTTGCGATAAGTGATGTCACACCGTTGCTTTTTATCAAAAAATACTAAAAATGATTTCTTCTCGTACAAATGTTGTCTGACTTTGATATCTCTTCGAGAGCTTTTGTAATTTTCTGGTTAATTTATCCATTCTCTCATATATTTTCTGTGAGTTTGTTTCATGAATGAACATTATTTCATTCGGTCTTGTTATTGTTTCGTCACTAACAATTTCTTTGAAAGTTTAAGTAATTTTCTGGCTCATTTATACGTTCTCTCATATATTAGCGATAAAGGACCACACACAAACCTTATGAAAAATGACTTTCGGTGAATTCTGCTGATTTTTTGATATGATGAACTTTTCAATGTCCTGATCGAAAGTTTTCACGAGCACAACGAAAAATAATGGACAGTTTTTGAGAAAAAAATTGCTAAAAGTCAGCAAAATGGGGAATTTGGTAGTAAAACTTCATGCCTCTCGAAAATTTCAGCATGCGCTTCAGCTTCATGGTTCTTGTGTTTGCCAATAATTGCAGAATATACGGGATGACGTATAAAGCCATAATCCGAGGAATGAAAAAATAATTTTTATAACATTATGAAAACAATAGATTATGAGAAAGTTAGTCAATGGATATGGATATTTTTATATAGAAGATGATTCAATTGATATATAGGGGGTGATACAGGGGACAATAATGAAAGTCAATTGTATTAGAGAATATGTACAAAAAAACGCGTCGCAAAATTTATTGAAGAATATCACTTTATGGAATTTAAATAAAACAAATAATATACATTTAAATAATAATTGATCAACAAAACACCATTAAAGAGTTTGTTGCACGAACTGAAACCTTATCCATACAATATCCATTTTTTTGACTTCCATTATTTTTCCCTGTATCAGCCCCTATACCGTGTGCCACAGACTCATGGTACACCCGCTTTTTCTCCTTCATTTCTTCAGCAATATCTCTGAAACTTGAAACATTGAATATGTTGATTAGACGGCACTTTTTTGACAAATATATGAAACAAATTCAACTTCCGTTTTTTCCGGAAATGACAACAACTTTCGATTTTCAAATGGTACACCCTTAATATTATTATAAGATCCGTTAGGGATGATCATAAGGAATACAACGATACTAGATTTGATGGTATTATCTCTAATGACTACGGAGATATCGCTAGGACAGAGAAACTTTTTCTGGACTATCCATTCAACTCTCTCTCCCACTTATATAGATATAGATAAAATAAATAGCGATATCTTTGTAGTAGTTAGAGATAACACCATTAAACTTGATATCGTTGGATTCCTCATGATCATCCCTTACCGATAATGTAATAATATAGAGGGTGTCTCATTTGAAAATCAAAAATTGCTGTCATTTTCGGAAAAAACGGAAGTTGTGTGTCACACGATATATCGATTGAATCATTTTCCTATGTAACCATATCCATATCCATTGACTAACTTTCTCACAATCTGTTGATTTCATAATTTTATAAAAATTATTCTTTCATTCCTCGGATTATGGCTTCATACGTTACCCTGTATGGTCTGCAATTATTGGCAAACGGTGCTATAAAGACACAAGACCTTTGAAAAAATTGCTAAAGCGCATGCAATAAACTCATATTATTGCATTCATTACACAGGTCTGCGATGCAAAAATTGTAGGATATTTAACTAGTGATTTTAACAGTATTTTGTGTACAGATTACAGAAAAAGTAGTAAAAAATTCCAACATTTATAGAAAAGTCACAAATTTCACCTGAAATTTTCGTATCAGATGGGTTTTTAGGTTCGGTATGGGTTCGATGTTTCTGTATTATATAGCCTATATAAGCTATAAATTGAGTCTGAATTATGGAGTTTTTATGATGAATAAGTTACTACACAATGTGAGTGTATATCTAATTATTTATTAGATATACACGGTATTAATCTATTTATTTCAATAACAAAACGAATCTAAACTGGGAAAATCCAGTTCCAACTGGAACAAGGCATGTATGTGTCAGTCTGTCTGCCCCCTCCCTAAACCTACTGTCTGCTAGGGCGCCGGGCGTGACTTCAATTGCAATTAAAAATGTTGAAAAACCAAGATTAGTGGATCCCAAAAAATCTCACTTTCACCACTCCATATCAAATTGGGACTAGTGAAACAGTTTGTGAAAGACAAAGGAGATTGTTTCAAGTATCTTTCTTAAAAGTTTTCTGGTCTATCCGATGCTAAACTAAAAAAAGGAGTCTTCGTTGGGCCTGACAAAAAAACTTTAGAAAGATGGAAACTTTGTCACTAAAATGGAAATGAAGGGAAAAAACGCCTGGAATTCATTTAAACTTGTTATAACAGGCTTTCTTGGAAACAAAAAAGACCCAAACTACCAAACTTTGATTACTGAATTGATACAAAACTAAAAAATGTTGGGCTGCAACATGAGTGCCAAAGTCCATTTCCTTCACTCACATCTGGACTACTTTCCCGAAAATCTAGGGGCTGTAAGTGAGAAACAAGGAGAACGGTTCCAACAAGACATAAAAGAAATGGAATGCAGATACTAAGGTCGGTAGAATGTTAACATGATGGCAGACTACTGTTGGATGTTAAAACGGAAAAATTCACAAGAACACAGCCGAAAAGTACCGAAAGATGGTTTGACGGAAAAAGAAAACGTTTTTACAAAGACTTATATTCACTTTGCAAACACTTGTGTATCACTATTATGCTTTGTTTAGCTATGTAACATTGTTATTTTTTGCTTTTACTTCATGTTTAAATAATGAAAATAAATTCACAATTCCTCGTTTTTTTGTACTTTTTCAATTATTTCATCCTTATTTTGTATGCAAAACTTACGTAATAGATAAAAACAAATGTCATTTTTGAAATCAGCGCAAAAAACTACATAAAGATCAGTTAACGAAATCAAAATAATTTTTTAAAAAAAGTTTTTTTGCAGACCTGTGATATAGTTATATTTTATAAGTATGAGTCATATACATTATTATTTCTCTGTTTTGAAGTACTACTTTTAGGTTTTTTCCTGAATGTTTTCGAGACATGATTTTTTACTCAGAAACAAAAGCAGAACCATGTACTAGGACATCTGTTTTTGATGTGGCAGTTTATACTCTTGGGTGAAACAAATATCAATTTAAAATTAAAATGTGTAACAAAAAATTGAAAATCCTACCTTGTAGATTGTCAAGCATATATGTCAGCAGCTTCACAGTCCCATTTGGTTCTGAATAGATGGTTAAAATGTCCTTGTTCAAAGGATTTCCATTTAGAGAGAGAATCATCAAGTTGAAAAGTCTGCCCAGTTCATACGGTAATATCCTCAAACAGTTATTTGCAAGATGTAGTTCCCTACAAAAAATATCAACTCAAGCAGAGTGTAAAATCTGGAAAAGTCTCTATATGCAATGGTCATTTCAAATAACTTAATTCCAGCATTTGCAGCTGAAACTTGAACTGACTTGAAAACCAAAATTTTTCAACAATAAATATTGATGAAACCATATATCTTCCGTTCACTTCTTATGAAAATTTATTACTTGACTTAGGACCTCTCAAAATTACCAATAATACATAAATTTTTGAAAGTGGTTGTGTTAAATATCTGAAAATAATAATTGAGAGACATCTGAAATAAGACCATCAAATGAATTATGTGAAAAATCTTCTTCCAGATTAATGTTTTGTGACACAATTTTTAAACATAGGTACATTTACTCGAAATTATATTTTTTTATCCAATCTCAAAAAAGTTATGAGTTTTAGGCTGGAGTTGTTTAAAAAGATACATTTGAAAGAATAGAAATTATACAAAGAAGATTGTTGAAAATAATAAAGATTGGATATATTCAACTAAATTATTGTTAATTAATGTTATTATTATCATACACATGACACTCGATATAAAACTAAATAACTGCACAAAACAAAATTAATAAAAACATTGACCCAAAAATTTTCAAAATTTTATACGCTATCTTAATGCTAAATTACCAGATAAATTTAAGAAAATAAAATCTTAGTATCTGAAACTTCCATGAAAATTTTTGATGATCTTCTGAATAATCAAAATGAAATGTTCATACAAATTATAGAATACCTGTGTAATTTCTAGGTTTACAAATGTTTATAAATTGAAGAATGTCTTGATTTTTATTTTTGAGTTAAGCCTACAACTTCTCTTTGTAAGTTTCATATTTATAATATGGTATGTATTATGAAATATTATTATCGTATTCATCCATGAATAAACTCATATTATAAAAGCTGAAGAAAAGTTTAGATTTTCAATGAATTCATTGAATGGGTACAGTTTTAGTGCCCATAGTGAACTCGCATAAGTATCTTGCAGACTTTTCAACCTGTCTTACAAGGAGTTTTTCCTTTAGTTGGAAATTTGCTCGCGTTCAGCCTATTCCCAAATAGGGCAAGAAAAATCTTCCAAATAACTATAGACCAGTCGCCTTACTATCAGTGATATAAATCCGTAAACCACCATATCCTCAAATATTTCGAAGGCTTCAACATCTTGAGCGATCATCAATATGGCTTTCGGAAACAAAGATCAACAGGCGACCTTCTATCGTATGTCACCCATATTTGGAATGACGTAATCGAAAAACATGGAAAGTCAAGAGCTGTTGCGCTGGATATATCTAAGGCCTTTGACCGTGTGTGGCATGAGGGTTTGCTGGCCAAACTTCGATGCTATGACTTGTAGGATCATTTCGGTGTATGGCTCTCAAGCTTCCTGAAAGTTCGTTTCCTGCAAGTGGCCATCGATTGATATCTCTCGAATACTTTTACCATCAACGCTGGTGTTCCCCAGGGATCCATATTGTCTCCAACCTTCTTTCTACTGTATATCAACGACTTATTGGAAAAAACAAGAACCCAATATAGTGCTTTGCTGACGACAGCACATTTCTCTCGTCATTTCATTTGGATCCCAGGACATCGACTGCGGATGCACATCTTCACCAGTAAAAAAATCGAATTTTTGACCTTGGAATATCTGTAGTCGCGGACACCCTACAATAAGTAGGTTCTGAGACAAGTTTAAGGGTGTCAAAATAAAGGCTTATACAAGTGTATAGCTGACTATCTCTCATTTGACTAATATTCCTGGCCTACATTTGATTGGCAATTTGATCCACCACTATTTTACTTTTGGAAATTGGTTTATTCATTCCTGAACGAATTAACAGTTTTATTTTCGTTTCAAGAATCTGCAAACAAACGATAATATCACCATGAAAAATGAGAAATGAAAATGTTTTTACCACTTTAATTTGTAACTTAGGTTACTGCAGTTTCGTCCTATAAGGACATTTTCAAACTAATACATCAAACTAGTAGTTTAATGTATAAGTTTGTTTTTTACCACTTTGATAAAAGTGGTAGAAACATTGAAAATTTTCATTTCTCATTTTTCATGATGATCTCTTACCACGTAATAACAACCGCTACATCCATCAATTTATTAAACGATAATATCACAATTTCAAGAAAAAATGTATTAACAATTCACTCTATTCTAATATATTTGAATTAAGGGTACAACTGGAACCTCTGGCGTAGCATAAAAGCTTTTCCCAATTGAAAGAAAAGTAATACTCTTCTCGACGCGCGTTTCACCAACCAAGTTGGCACCTTCAGGAGATGGTGGGATTGGGAAAAGTGATGTTTGGGAATAGTGCTTATTACAAAAATATTTTAAATATTCACCATTCACTCTATGACAGTAATGGAGTCTGGTCACAAATTCAATTCTTGCATTACGAAATGTTCTTGGGGTAATTTCGTTTCAAGCCCCCCTTTTTCTATACACGAGTTCTAAAATGAACTGCAGTTATATTGTACATTTCAGATATCGTGTATACCCTCAAAAACATCTAGGGCTTCATAGATATTTCTAGATACTTTCAAACCAGCTTTTTGTAATGAGATTTGTCAATCATCCAAACTGGTAGATGAGCAGAAATGGTTCCTTAGAATGGCCCCTCAGTTTGAGAACACGTGGATAGAAATAGAGTTACTTGCAACAAAATTACCCCAGAATCATTTCATGTGAGAAATGAAATTTGTAAACAGACTTCATTATTGCCAGGAAGTAAATGATGAACATTTCATACAGTTATTGGAATATACTGGGGTGTTTTGAATATATTTTTTTCTAAAATTATTACATTTATCGTTTGTTTGCATATTAATAAAACAAATATGAAACTGCCAATTATTCAGGAATGACTGAACCGATTTCTAAAAGTAAGACAGTGTTGGATAGAAAACTGAATTGCCTATTAAACGAGGTATCACAAGACCCCCTTAATATTTGAAAAGATATAAGTTGAGCACTCTCTCGGTGACAAGTAATACAACACTTTTATCTTTTTAATCCCATAAATTTTGTCCGACTTTGATATAATAATAATAATCGTCTTTATTATTTCATAAACAAAAAAAAAAACTCAACATAACTTATATATTCAACCTAGCAAGTGGAATAAAGGGCGAAATTCATCGTCTATAATGTAATACATCACGGAAAATGTTCTTCCACTTAACCCTGAAAAGAGAACAAAGAAAAGAAGAAGAAAAAAAACAATAATATAACTATGATTGTTATATACAGCGTGACTCGCAGTCGGTGGTTGGTTAGACGTTTCTGGAAAACGCAACGCAGGATTCGCTCTTTTATAATAATACTTTTTTATTAATAATTTCCTATACCTACCTCTATCGAGATAAAAAATAATGTATGCTAAATATGGTCCAGAACATAGCCCTAATTGGACGGCGTTATGCAGAAAGCTATCAACCCTCAATAGTGACGAACTGAGATAATCAGCTCTGAAGTTTCAATGGATTCAAAAAATCTGTAGGTCGTTTAGATTCTACTTTGTAACTTTCTTTGGATCCGAGATACGTCATTTGATATCATATGTATGTTTTAATATTTTAAATATAAAATTGAGGTGAAAATGGCGACTTTTTGTGGGTTGGTTTTTGCATTTTGCAGAGTGGGTAATTGAAACAAAAGCTATGTTATGAGAAATAATTCAATTTTATTTCATTCTAAATTCTCTACTTCAAAATCTAAATCTTCAACGTTGTAACCCTCAATATCTCCAGTTATATTGGCACCCTGCAAATGTTGATGAAAAAACAATGAATCTGCAGGAATAAGATGCATCATTTCCTTTAAATCCAGTAATTTGGCTTCAGCGATAGGCTTTCCGGTGGGCCATAGTGGTAACAAGTCGCTAAAAATTCCTTCGTTACTGGCTTTACCTCGGGAAAATGTTTTAATCGAAATTTTTTGAAATGGTTGTGAAAAATCATGTTGCTGTATCAATGGGTCTTGTTTTTCTAATTTGATGGACCTAATCTTCAACCAATTGATGTTTTCTTTATCATCCGTAATTTTTAAATTAGTGATTTTCTTGGCAATATTCATCATGCCCAAAAAATCTTCGACAGCTATTTGGATGACTACCAATGGTCTCTTCTTTCTGGGGATTCATTTGACAAAAAAATGGGTTTTTAAAAAAAATTTACCTGAATGTTTTCTGTATTTTGGAAAACAATAAAATTAGCTTTTTTATTTATGAAGACTCACTAAATGTAGAGAGATATCTCTAAATATTAAGGTGTTACCGATTTCTTCGAAAAGTTGCCTTCAGAGGAATATAGGAATTCATGGTTTCAACTGAACAGAGCGCCAGCTCATTCCACCCAGGTGTTTCCAGGAAACTTTACGAAATGTTTGGCGATCGTTGGTTTAGGCGTTTAGGGCCGTGGGATAGGCCACCAAGACCACCCGATCTCACGTCACATGGGTGTACAGTACTCCAGTGCCTAGCAAAAAAGAACTGCGACTGCGAATAGTGCGGTGTATTGAAGATCTGGATCTCCATGAAATTGAAAGAGCAACCACAAGTCGCGTACTAAAGAACATTTCAAAACGTTTAGAATGTAATGGACAGCATTTCCAGCATTTATTGTGAAAATGTGATATTTTGTTTACAATTTTGTTATTTTTATTCATCCTAATTCTGTTATTTTCTGTACTTTCATATGTCATAGCCCAGAAAATCTTACTTTTTACCTAGAAATGCCTGATTTTTGGTACAGTTGTTCTCTGTAAACTTTGAGCTATAGTTAAGGAAATTATTTTGAATAATCTTACAAACTTCCTCTCGTTAATTCAGGATACATTTAGTTGACTTTTCTGCAAGTTCTGACAATGATTTGATCACTTTGTTCATGTGTAATTTATAATTTCATAAGAACTTTGTTTGAATAATCGATATTTGCATTCATATTGGAAGATGTTTTGAAACATCGTCGATAACTATTCGTAAATTACTTATGAAAGTAACCAAACTGTTACAAGCTTTATAATGCCACTGCTACTTGAAACCAAATTCCTGAAAAAATAATGTTTCCAGAAGAAGTGACTTTATTAAGAAAACTTTATCATTTAGATATAGGGACATGATATTTCATCTTGAAGCATTTTTCATCATCTTTCAATTTATCGAGTAACATACAGGGGGTTTCATTTGAAAAAAATGAACTTTTGACTTTTATGCATAATGGAAATAATAGTAACTTTAGCATGCCCTGTATGATATGGAGTCGATTTCTTGGTGTTAATTGACTATTTCCAGTTTGTCCAAACTATCATCAAAATATCAACTTTTCATGAATTGAGAGTACTTATGTACTTAAATTTAATTAAGGCTATGTTTTGGACCATATTAAGCACAAATTATTTTTTATCTGGAAAACCGATAGAGATAGGTATAGGACATTATTAACAAGAAAGTATTATAATAAAAGAGTGATTCAAAAAATGTGTTAATATACGGGGTGTTCTATTTAAAAAAATAATGTTGCTAGGACTTTTTGATAGAAGTGGCAATGCCGCAATGCTGAAAATATTTTAGATCGATAGAACAGGTAAGGAAATGTAAGATGTGAAATTTTCAGAAAAATCTTGCATTGTGTTTACCATAAACGTCCAACCTACCATCGACCGTGAGTCACGCTATATAACGATATTATAATATAAATACGAACAAACACCTAACTTCACTAGTTAAAAAGGGGAGGGGCTATTAAAGTTCACACAGTATAATTAAGTATTTTGTTCACCATCAACACTCTTGCGCTTTTATTCCTCGTTTAGAATTTTTAAAATATCTGAAACTCTCATCATTCTCACCTCAGATATATGAGTTCCCCTAGCTCTGCAGGCAGTGACCTAAGTTTATTATTACTTAAATCCAATTGCCTTAAATGTAGTAAATGACAAATGTCTGATGGCAATCTGCTAATTTGATTGTTTTTTATAATTAGTGATGTCAAATGGACCATCTTAAATAAATTCGGACTCAAATTCCGAATAGTCCCTGTTATCTCCAACTCATTCCATGAAGACTTCTTCCCACTGGCTTGCTCTTCGGCAGACATGAAAGTATGAGACCGACGATTTCCACTATTATTTTCGTACTTATCCTTGCGTGGCATATTTCCTGAAAATAAAAATGTTCCTCGTTCAGTATGAGAGGTGATTGTTACATTTATTCACCAAAATACACATTTGGTAAGTCGAAACATACATGGTAGTGCATATTTTTACAATAGGTAAAATAGTATATTATATATACCTAGGGTGAGAAGTTAGCTATCTCAGCCGAGGTATATATAGAATTTTTTTCACTACCAACATTGATATATTGACAATTTTAATTAAGGCATTAGTAATTTTCTAACAATTTGTTGAATATATCGGAGCGTGTTTCTGATCAAACTGGCATGTGTCAAATTTTGATATGAATCTAGGAAATATCTCATTGCATTTTTTATATATTTCAATGTTCCACTTCTCTCATCGCTTCTGTATGTTCAGAACTTAGAATTTCTCAATTCTGCATTATAGTGTGAAAAAAATTTCCTTGTTTATATGATAACCCAAGGCAGCTATGAATTGTTGCATGTCAAATTGAAACGGTACAGTTTCCATGTTGAATACGCAATGTCGTTGATAAGCGCGAAACATCTACTTAGGCCATGAAAACGTTTGCCGGCGTTTCCATGACAACCAAACACTGTACAATGATTATTATTGCTGTCAGTTTGCCAAATGCGGTTTTAATTCAAATTTAGATGTCATTTTGAAGAAGTTAAAAGATCTATATAAGTAAAACG
>WOGR01003081.1:0-10348 GCA_015342045.1 Leptinotarsa lineolata
ATTGAAATAAGTTCATCCATGCACTGTTGCTGAATTAATCCACGTCGAAAGTTGTAAAAAATAATCGAACGAAAATGTTCACGATTTAATTCTATTTTTGGGCCAAGATAAATTTTTCAAGTTACTGTAAACCACACAAATAGCGCTCGTATGTCAAAACGTTCTGAGTACGTATAACCTCAAAAATGTCCAACTTTACGATACAGCTCTCAGTTGCCAGATTGCTACTCTAGGGCTAGATTGCAATACTAGGGTTGCCAAATCCCGAAACATAAAAGGCAACCTATCGTAACTTCATGAAAAGTTTTAGGATCTGTCTTGATTATTCTGCAAAGTTATCCAGTTATCTTTACAGAAATTGGCGACTGTAACAAGACATTTAGAAGAAATGGAGAATTCATTAGGGGTATCATTTGCAAGAGTTCATGCCTTTAGCAAGATGCTGCAAACCCCTGCAAGAGTTCAGAATGCCATTAGCAAGATGCTGCAAACCCCTGATCCCGATCTACATTTTTGCAAAGAAAATTTCGTCGTCTTGATGAGAAAATAGAGACGATTGCAGTTTTATACGAAGAAATCCTCGGTTTTTTGCTTGAAGGAAAAGCTAATGAAGTAAATATTACTCGAAAGTTGCAGTGGATGAATTCAAGAGTAATTACAGCACACTGAAACTCAGAATTGAGTGTTTCACTATGAAGTGTATTGATAATCATCTGGCTCCTATGGTATCGAATCATTCAAGATCAGCACTCAAAGTTCCCCTGATAGAATTCACAAAATTTGGCGGATATATGAAAGACTGGATTCCTTACTAGAGCCAATTCAAAAGGATCCACGAAGATGAGACTTCAGAAAACGAGGACAAATTCCAGGCCACCGTACCGAAATATTGTGCTCATCATGATTTAGTTATCTTCTTAGTTCAGAGAACTTCCTCAAAGCCAGTTCAGGACAGCTTAAGTCCAGTTTTGGTAGAGATGACCTTCCTTGAAATCAAAAACCGGTTTTTGTAAAACCCTTTGCAGTGAAACTCATATAATACACTGTATTGAGGAGTTTCAAAAAAATGTATTTAAATAAAATAAACAACTATCAGTGACAAATTCTTAAATTTTGTAATTTTTTCACGAAAGAAACTTCAGTGAAATAGCTCGTCAATAAAGGGAAAACATTTTCCATTCAAGCCGAAATGGCACATTGGCTGTCCTTGCTGCAATTGCCCTCAGAGTTCATCGCCCTCCCTATCAAATCGATAACCCTCTGGCCGGGTTGAAAAGACCCGAAACGGCTTACGAGTGCACCAAACACAAACAGAACGCGCACCAATTCTCCCGCAGACACAGATAAGATGAAAATTTATATGGCGCGGAAAATACGCCTCCTAGCATCAGATTTCTTTGGTGTTTACATATTCGCGTTGAATTGAGATGAAAACTGCGTATATTCAACGCAGTCGATGGAAGTATAGGAATAGGAGGACATAAATAATAATAATTCTTCATTCACCATTAAAAATACAATTAAAACAGACAAAAAGAAAACATTTTTCAGTATAAAGGTGAATAGGTGTAGAATCAGCCAAATATGTTTTTCATCTCAACGTAAAAGACAAAAATAAAAATGAAAGGCAATTTAAATAGAATAGGAATGAAGTGGAACATGGACCTATTTTCAAAATATTCCTGAGGAGAGCAGAAGCTTCCCTGAGGGAGCAAAACAAGCTATACCATGTGATTCAATCACACGGTATAGCTTGAGATGTGTGCAATACGATATCAATAAAGATATTAAAAAGTAATGGTCCACAGTGACTACCCCGGGGGAACACCAGAACAGACTTTAACTGTAGGTGATATGTAATTATTAAATTTCATCCACTGAATTCTACCTTTAAGGAAGCTGACAATCCAATCCAAAACACTATTCCCCAAAAACCAAAGGATTCTAATTTTCGAAGTAATACATTATGATTACCTCTACCAAACGTTTGTTTAAAGGTGAATGACAATGTTTCGTGGTGAATTTTAGAATTAATCCCTGAATATCAAATATAACCCTTGAATATCAAATATAAAAGATGCTACCCAAGGCGGTCAATGTCAAAGTCAAGCTTTGACATCGACCGCCGTCGAGAATCGTCATATGTCTCTCACTGCAGCTTTCACTGCAAGGTAACTGGATGAAATACAGAGCCAAAACACAATGCACGTATGATCCAACACCAGATAGCGCTGTTTCGACCCACCATAGGTCTTAACAGTGGTACGCACGTTTCACAAATCACCTTCCGAAAATTAAACGAACTAAGCGTCGAAGTTTTGCCTCAACCACCATACTCCCCAGACCTCTCGCCAACTGACTATCATCTTTTCAAGCACTTCGATAAGTTTCTCACCGGTAGAACCTCCGCCAAACAGGACAAGGCAAAAACGGCATTCGTCGACTTCATCGAATCTCGAGTACACAATTTTTATGCTAACGGAATTAATCAACTTGTGTTACGTTGGCAAAACTGCACACATTTAAATGGCGCTTATTTAGATCAAACTGAATATTGTTATGAAATATTACAGTTTGAAGTAGACTCATGAAAACGAACAAAACTTTTGAAACAATCTATAACGTACTCCGCTAATATTTCTATACTTCGTTTTTGCTTGCGGCAATGATGTTCAAAGGTGTAAGTTGTATAGTACAAAAATTCGACGAATTAAAAATCTGCAAAATACCATTCATCGTGAATCATCCTAATTTGTATGCAAGTTTGGTTAACATGTTCATTTCCTTTTGACAATGCAGAAACTAAGTGTTATTTATTTTTTGATGATCGGTATTTCTTGCTAGACATAGGAAGAGTCATGCGTTATATATTCATACAATGGGGAAACCATAAAGGAGAGATTTGCATGTGGGTTAAAAATTTTTCTGTTTCATTTAGAACAACACTTTTGTAACTAGATGCCACATCAAAGTTTGTTACTTTTACGATACGTACTAAAACATTGTTTCACCTGATACAGTTTTTTTCTTGGGTGCCAACGGCATCGACTGCTTGGTCATCACCCTCGTGATCTGGGTAGGCAATGTTAATAACTCCCCGAGCTACCTAGGAAGCATCATGGCTAATGGCATTTCATCAGTCATGTAACTTTGCAGAATTATCCCAACTTCAACCAGATAAATACTCTCGAGGAAAATATCTGGTCTAGGGTGGGTTCGAATTCACTACGTTTCGATCTTGACAAGACGAACCTTTGAAGATATAATCTTCCAAACATCATTTTTTAGATTTTGATTTGAAATATGTTGTGTTCTCAAAAATGTAACATTTCACGTGAATATAATGAGAGACTACAAGAATATTAAGAGATTCGAAATTTTATAATCGAAGGAAAGAAAAAATCAACGAAATATAAAAAAATCATTAGACTTTTTCTGATGACGAAAATAATAAAAGTTATCATATTTTTTCATAATCTAAATCAAAATATCATGAAATTCTCTGAAGAAAAGACTTCATACTATTTCTTCGTAGACGCATTTTTAAAGTTGACTCTAAATTTTCAAAACATATGCCCGGATCTTTTATTCGATGTACTTAATAGCGTTATCACCCAGACAGTATTGGAAAATTATAGAAAAGTAATTTCTACAGGGTTTAAGTCAATGATAAAGCTTGTTACATTTTCTGTACTTTGAGAATGCCTTGAGATCAGGTATATTTGTATATTTAATGCAAATTTCCCAGTCATTTATGAGTAGAAAAACAACAGCGCACCCAGATGTGAACACCCAATATCACTACAAAAGATGCAGATTCTGTATCAATGTTCACAATTTTGCCAAGTTAAAGAGCGGGATGATAACCATCGCAAGGTTATAACCTGAATAACGACTATAGTAAGTTTTGAGATGAGTAGATTGTGACTGACTTTATCATATACTGTACTGAATTTGTCTATTGCAGTGAAGATGTTATATTACTAGATTTACAATCCTTTAATACTCAATAATTTTAATGGTACTACGAGAATAACAAAATTATTTCCCAGTTTGTTCCACATTCAAAATAGTCTGCTTTTCAAGGGCATTTGATACGCTTCATAAAATTTATTATGGTTAAAAGACTTTCAAGCAGATCCCAATGAGAAACAGTTTATATCCATGTCATAAATTCTCTTACCTTGGTAAGCTTAAGTATACATAGTACTGAAATACAGATTGAATGTTTTATTCGGGCCAAACAAAACTAGATTTTACATGGTTGGTTTAAGATGTAACTTTCACAAAAATAAAACTTTTGATGAACTGATTGGGACTTAAACTATAGGAATCTACATAGACATATAATAGTATTGCATTCGTCAATTGATTTGATACACTAGAAAAAAGTAAAGTTTTTTGAACCAATAATTGGAATGCAGGAGAAAGAAGATTTGCAACTTACTAACCTTTTGAGTTTTTCTACTATCATGATGATATTTCAAAAACTTGGTTTGGACGGTTTCAGCAGCCTCTTGAAGCAATGAAAATTGCTGACAACACATTTTTGTCTGACATGGGGGAACAAAAAACCGTTAGCTCATAGAGGAACAATAAGGCATCAACTCAATGTTTCGCTCTTTCAGATAATCAACTGTTTGATAAGCTGCGTGACGTTTTGGGTTGTTTTATTTTCTAATTCTCGAGAAATTTGGCAAAAAAAAATTAATGTATATCAGTCAGCGATCTTTTTTTGGTAGTTGAAATATTTGTGTAAATTGGTATATCTCGAAATACCAAAACAATGGGCTGTTTCTTATTTTCTCTTCATAGCAAATGTACGTAATTTTTTGAGCTGTCATAAAATTGTGCCAAATCCATCTGGAAAAGATGCTTTTCGCACCCGAATTTTATTGCATAATTGAATGTACTATAGTCAGTGGTATACCAACAGACGTTTCCATCTCATGGTATGTCATATGGCGACCCTCTTTAAACATCTTGCTCATGACATCGATACGTTTAGTGTCAATATGGATCATCATCAAGTATCGGCCAGTTCTATCAAACATTTGTTAAGTCTATTCTGATGTTGCCTCAGTACCAACAGTTCAAAGAAACGATTCTATACAGTACTGTTGACTCACAAACCTTTTTGAAAATCGGTGAAAATCATCCAACGAAAACCTTCTCAAATACTTTTTTATACATTCACTGACAACTAATTACGCAATTAATTTCTAATGCTGAATATTATTTTGTTTCTGTGGGTCATTAAACAAGTGGCACACTTAACAAATGAACAACTTTATTTCATTACTCGAAAGACAACTCTGGACACTAAGCTTCAGTTTCACGATTATTTCACTTACTTCGTTTGCTAGCGATCTATCACTTGCACTGAATTAATCTCGCAATACTTGAATACAAATTCAAAAGCTCGCGATCATTCTTCAAATTGTTCCTCTCCAGGCAAAACGCCCGACTAATTCTCGATAAATTCCGGGCGACTCATCATTTATTTATATGATCTCAATCGCGGTATATGTTTCCATGGTGACAATACGCCTGACAGCTACATGCCATTGGTGATATATTCCATTATAAGTAGATTTATACTACCTACATAACTCCCTTAAAGAAATCAGTGAGTAAAACCTCTTGACATTTGATTGAACTTGGCGTGCTGTTTTTGATCTTGGCTCTCCTGTGCTCGATGTCATAACCATACACTCATTTAACAATTCATGCGATGCTCAGCTCAATATCAAGAAGGCATCTGATCCTTATGAAGTGCCTGTCATCGTACTTAAAAATTGCACAAATGAACTCGCACCAGTATTTTGCAGGCTTTTAAATCTGTTTTACAAGGAAGCTGTTTTGTTCTTCTTGTTGGAAGATTGCTCGCGTTCAGCCTATTTCCAAAAATGGCGAGAAAAATATTCCAAATAACTATAGACCAGTCGCTTTGCTATCAGTGATATCTAGAATCATAGAGAAAGCCGTAAACAACCATATCTTTGAATATTTGGAAGGCTTTAACATCTTGAACGACCATCAACATGACTTTCGGAAACAAAGATCAACAGGCGACCTTCTATCGTATGTCACCCATATTTGGAATAACGCAATCAAGAAACATGGAGAGTCAAGAGCTGTTGCGCTTGATATTTCTAAGGCCTTTGACCGTGTGTGGCATGAGGGTTTGCTGCGCAGACTTCGATGCTATGGCTTGTCGGATCATTTTTGTGTATGGCTCTTAAGTTTCCTGAAAGAACCTTCCCTACAAGTGGCCGTCGATGGATATTTCTCAAATACTTTCACCATCAACGCTGGTGTTCCCCAGGGATCCATATTATCTTCAACCCTCTATTTATTGCACATCAACGACTTATTGGAAAGAACGAAGAATCCAATATATTGCTTTGCTGATGACAGCACACTTGAATCGTCATTCCATTTGAATTCAAGGACATCAGCTGCGAATGCACATCTTCACCGGCAGCAGGAGGTTGCGTATCTTGATGAGGATCTAACAGTAATTTCGAATTGGTGTGAAAGTAACCAGGTTCAATCCATTGCCACGAAAACCCAGGTATCAGTTTTCTTCAAAAAGATGAATGTCTCTGAACCGGATATAATAATGTCAGGACAGACAATTCCACTTTCTGCTTCGATAACTTTGTTGGGTGTTAAAATGGACACTAATATGTCTTGGCACAATCATGTTGCTGGAATTGCAAGGGCTGCTTCTCAAAAACCTGAAACACTATTCCGAATCAGAAAACTGTACACACCTCAGCAACTTTTGAGGCTTTATAAAGCCCAGATCAGACCTTTTTTGGAGTATTCTTCTCATGTATGGAGCTCCGCCCCTAAACATACCCTGAAGCTGCTGGATCCCATTCAGAAAAGAGCCACCCGCCTGATTGGAGACACAAACATAACTTTCAATCTTGATAGTCTGAAACATCAAAGAAAGGTTGGAGATTTGTCTCTCTTCTATAGATACTTTCACGGGAAGTTTTCAAGGGACTTGGCACATATGATTCCTTCAAGAGCGGTACATGTCAGAAATATGCAACGGATTGTGGCTGCTAATCTTTTGAAGTTCAACTCAGTACACCTCGAATTCCGCTGTTTCAAAACTCTTCCATTTGGAGAACTGAGTTCATGTGGAATAAACTTCCTGAGAACGTTTTCCCCAATAGATATAATCTCCAGCGATTCAGATCCAATGTGAATCACTACTTTCGCACAGGCACCGCTCGAGTGCCACAAGGTTTATACTGTAGTGCTTGTGTTTTTCCCTAAAAAAAAAGAGAAGATAGAGGAAAGAAGACGAAATAGGGTTTCACCTCACGAGATCGATAAGGTTCAAAGCAATGGATTTTGGAAATAAAAGAACTTTTTTCGAGTCTGCGACCATGTAGATAAAAGAAATTTGTCAACCAAATTGAGTATAAAAATCTGTACTGAAAATTTCGTTTTTCTCTTCGGATAATCGGCGATTAAGATGGTCGGAGTTCGGATTAATTGGAGTTCTATTGTGATAATGATGACTTTTGACAAAATTCACTCAAGCAAGATTATGTTCACAACTCTCAATTTCAATTTGAAAATAGCCTTCAAAATTATCCACTACGTAAAACAAAATCAACGGAATGCATTACGCCGCGGTTTGTTAGGCAGCTTGAAACTATTTTCTCGTACGATAATTCTGATACTGCGATAACTACTAAGATAATAATCTAACTTGTATATCGCAAAGTACAAGTTTATTGGGCATGAAATGCGGGGCTCTGTTCTGATGTATTTCCTTCCTTCAACTTCTCGTGAGATCCTTTATAGACTATATAGTAACCAGAGTATTTGACCCTGAATCTACAGAGAGGACTAAATGACCCCAATTGTCTTCCCTGTAACATCGCATCAAGAGCAAGATCCCAGATTTCGGTCTTTCACTCTTGATTCCCAACAAACCTATGAGGTTATGTGCTGCAGTCAGGAAACGACTCATCATCTTCTCAATAGCATAATATCTTATATATCTGCCTTGCACCAAATTCTCCTGCTGAGCAGCAGAAGCCAAATCTGCATCAAGAGAAAAAAGAAACTTCCCTTGAGACAGTCAGCAAATGCTTACGCTCATCCAAACCGAATCTGAAGGCCCTACTTGGCTGGATATATCATCAGATATAACTGACATCAGGATGAAAATTTTGAAGCTTGAACAGCCGACAACCGCTGCCGTAGTGGATATTCCAGTAGATGACGCACAGTTATGATTCCATAGCTCTACATCACAATCTTGATTGCTACAAGTTACCCGAGAAAAACAGGAGAGCGTTTCATGACCAGTTAATACCCTGCAGCCGTGGGGGGCGTCTTCCTGAAATGCGCCACAGGAAGCCTACTACCCAAACCAAAATTATTGTTCCTAGTCGCAGACTGACCGTCAATCAGCTCTTCGCTAAGAGGCAAATGTACCATGATCTGTCAACGATGAAAGGGGTTATTCTCCACAAGGAAACCCAGGCTCTGATAGCGAAAAATATACTTCGTGCCTACCCCACCGTGGATCGCATCAGGATTTTTGATTCTGCAGAGACCCACTCACCACATAAATGAATCGTCTTCGTTAAGAAGCTAGATTCATTTACTCGGGTTTTGTTGGGAGTGAGCCACAATTAACACTCGCGTATTGAAGTGGAGCGTCGAATAGACACACTCACATTAGACCTACCTAGGTCTGAGATATGTTTCTATTTTTTTAATTCATGTTTTTCAACCTATATCAATAGTTCATCAATGTTATCAAGGTTGAACATTAAACAACCGCTTGCTGTAGTAGTGCATATTTCGGTAGATGGTCCATGGGTACAATTCCAGAGTTGCACACTCCAGCCTGGATGGTATGGAATAGTTGAGAGGATCGGAATAGCGTCTCCTGGCTAGCAGGTGCAGTTAATCCTGCAGTCATCAGTGGACGTCTTCAATTCCTCTTTGAATAATCATTGTTATGCTTTTACATTTCATTCTTTTCATTTTTGAAATATTTTTATATTGTTTTCATCATTTTCTACTTTCTTACGAGTATTTTAGTTCTAGTTCTTTTCACCTCATTCATTTATCTTCTCAGGTTTTGAATATATTCATACTTTCTCAGACAATTCATGTTCGAAACTTCATCATCCGAATAATGCATTTATGATTCATATTTTGTATATTTTCATTGTGATGAAATAATGAATACAAAAAGTATCTTCTCAAATCCATAATTTCACTCTTCAGAGAATTGCTGCTGGAAACAAATACTTAAATGACCTTCGCTGGGTTATTGCAAACAATGACCACTACAGTGACCTCCTCTCGGTTATTTCAATTGATAAACAGACTAACCCTGTTTTTATATTTGGATATTTCAGACAGTGTTCATGGCACGATTCAGCTGCAATATTGACATAAGTATCATATATCAATGAACTTAGCAATGAGAGAAACTCAATTTTGCATCCAGCCTATATAATAAACAGCGTAAGGTCAAATAATTGGAACTATAGCGATAGTATGGTAAACCCGTCGACTTCGCCATTATTTTGAATTTTTTGAAATATCGTTATTGACTTTCCAAACGTGTGTCTTCAGGTTTCTCGTATGATATATTTGAAATACTTCATTTACTGAATTATTGATTTTTCTTGTCATCGAAAGTTTATTAGCTATCCTTCATTTCCAGTATGATCCATTAATTTAGTATTAAATATGTTACATCTCTTAAAAAAAGCATGTGCTTCAAAGTGAAAAATAATTTTTTGTGTTTATTTTGTCTTAGCATTCAGTAGTTTACATTGGACTGGGTGGAAAAATAGACGATGATCTTTCATTTCCAAAACGAAATCGGCACGTAATTTGAAGAATATTAACGATAAAAATGTTTTTCTAAGTGAATCCGATGCTTTAGAAAACTGCCTCAAAGAAGTGGTTCAGCGAAAGAGAGCGTGACGTCACCAGATATAAGGAATGCACCAACTAGGGTTATATTAGTTTCAGAAGTTTATGTATAAGCGTAGAAGTATGGTTTATTACATGGATGTATTCAGGCATTAATACCTATTGATGAACCGAGTGTACCAAACTTTATTACAATAGCCCCACTTTAAAGAAAACTTAGTATATAAATTCCATTTTTTCATTAACTGTTCAATTTAAGGCAAAAGTTACTCATTGATTGGACTCCTCAGTGGTTCCATATTATCCAATAACTCTTCGAGGTGCACTTTTCAATTTGTCTATTGATATATTTGAACAGATGGACTGTCAAATTCAGATTTGTTGATTTATCAGATGGAAGGCTAAATAACTT
>WOGR01003082.1:0-16364 GCA_015342045.1 Leptinotarsa lineolata
GCTAGATTTTTTTTCTGGGGAACAATTAAAAATCAGGTTTACAATACAACATCAACTACTCGTGAAGAACTGGAGCATTAAGTGAGGGTGGCATTCCAAAACATCACTGAGTAACAACAGCTAATCAATGTGATGCGCGCAACAATTGAAAAAGTTGAACTTTGCCGTGATCAAGGATCTTAATGGACTAATTTGCGACTTTCTTGCAATTATTCAGGAAAATATAGAAAATTAAGTGAAAGTGTGTGGCATCAAATTATTCGTACGAAAATGATCTTTCACAAAAAGCCGGCGAGCCACCCCTTTTCCATTTGAAAAAATTAAATTAACTGGAAAAATTTATATTTGCCACTGTCAAATAATTTTTAAAACGACTGTGAATTCATAAGCCTCACAGTCATAGTTTTCCCATGCTACTTGATCAAGATTGAAGTGATATACACGATCCATGGCATTCTACATCAAAAAATATAAATTGGAATAAAAATAATTTTATTTGTCCGGTCAAACCGGAAGTACGGGAAAGCAAGTAAATATGTGAAAAAATGTAAATTAAACTATAATACACAACCTTCAAATTTCGTTTTTTTATCTTCAAAAATAGTTATAGGGGTGAGCCACCTCAAAGATTCACCCGGTATATGTTATTTACGTCTCTCTCAGTTATATTATTTTCAAAAATTCCATTTATTTCGTCTATAGTATCTGTAAAAAGGTTGTCTTTATTTGTCTCTATCCCAAAAATAACAATGTTATTCTTCTTATTGTATCTCTCTGAATTAGTTATTTTCTGTTCCAGTTTGTTATTTCTCTTCAAGTTCTTTCGTTTTGTTTACAAAACTTTCACGTATACCCTGTATCTCAGTTTTCAGATCCGTCTTTGTATTGTTTATCAGTTGCTCTAGTTCTGATAGTAAATCACTATTCGAGATATCAGTCATAATTTCTCTGGACAATTTAATATTATCACCTCCCGTTCCACGGAAGAAATAGTCAGTATCTTTCGTGGGTATGTTGTTACTTTTTTTGAGTTCCCTCACAAAGGAATTCACTTGATCAAAGTTTAATTTGTATACATAAATTTTTCAAACTTTACTCACAATTTGCGGGTTTTTCTCAGGAATATTCCAATGTGAAAATCCAAATTCATTTTGCACTTTTACCCCCGATAAAAACTTCTTTGAAATAATTAGTCATCGGCATATCAACACACACCACAACAAATTATTATTATTTCGTGAGTCATAGATTATTGGATTCGACAATCGTGTGTCCTGAGCAAGTGTATCAAACCATAAATGACAGCCTTCTGCATTTATTTGGCTAAGATATCTGCCATATCTTAAAATTAGACAGTAGTGAAAACGTCATTTCACCTAGGACTCCTATAAGTCTGCGGAATTCGAATATTGTGAAGTAACCTGATTGAAATTTTTTTTCATATTATCCTTTCTTTGCATTTTTCCAGAGTTTTTCTTGATTATATCATTTTGTTTTATTTTCATTTCACTTTTTTATTGTTTGTATATAATTGATATTTCATTTATTGTTTAACCAGTTATTAAGTAATTTTTTATTTCATATCGCAATATGTTTATTTTCTCTCACAATTTTTGTCACTGATTTCTGGTCAGTTTTTTTTACATTACTTTTGTTGGTGTTACTGTTCTGTCACTAACTAACTGAATATTGCGGTCTAAATATTTTCAGTGTTTTCAATGATTTCAACATTTAATTCATTCCTTTATTTTATTTGTTATTCCTATATTTCGAATTTATTAACACTATTTTAGATAATGGAAATCCTAACTTTAATTTTTATTATTATAGTTTCAAAGTGATTTTTTTTAATTTTCCGGAATTGTCATAACTTACGATTTATGCAGGAAATGAAAAAAGTTCTGATACTGGAAATATCGAAAAATGCACCAACTTGTTAAAAAAAATAATGATACATTTCACAACTAAAATTTTCATCTTACAGTAACCTTCTTTTAATTTTTCCACTAACCCCAAATTATATATTATACTTAAATCACAAATTCAGTAAAAAATCAACTTTATTTAATGGACTTTAACTGTTCAAATGAACGTGAAACTGGTCGATATTGGGAGGAAGCTTTCGCTCGCTCTAATAATTTCTCTTTGATATCTCTGCAGCTCCCATTGTCTAAACCTCTTTTCCCGCCGCCTTTCAAGCGATCAATAGGGGCAATATTCTTTCTATAAGAAGTATGAGGTGAACGATGTACAAAAGAGCCAATGATTTTTTAAATTCAGAATGCATAGTAAAATGACCGTTTTCAAATCCAAATTAGTTCAACAAAGTCTATGTATTTACCTTTTTAACACATATTGGTTAAATTAATAGTTATTCTACAATGAATAATAAACTCGAAGCAATACATCTCTGAATTTATATCAAAAACCACATGGAATTAAACGAGATAAAATGGCCGAAAACGTTGAGAGAATAGGTCTCTGGAAGTAGTTTTTGGGTGCGGCTGAAATTCTGGTTGCCAATCCCTTATTCAACAACGAGCAGACGAATAGAATACTTGTTTCGAAATAAATAACATGTGTCCTATTGGTCCCTTTAGTTTTTATGACTGAATAATTTAGCTCTTATAGCAGGAATTATAATTTTGTATACTTAAAAATTTGTTGGACGCGAAAAGGGTTAGAGTGGGGAGTTACAAGTACAAGTGGTAAAAAACAACAAAATATTTTTCGGTTTACATACTTTACCTTTCTACATTATCTTCAGATGTTTACGTTTCTATACTGATGAAATATTAAAAAAATGGTAAGGTATAAATCATATTTTATTGAAATCATACATTTATTTTCATTTACAGATAACATAAATCAGAATACTTAGTTTCGAATGAGCGATAAAATTGAAAGCAAGAAATAATGAGCCACATAATCCGATACATCCGAACTGATGAAAAAGTATGATGTTGAAAAAGTATTGTTGGGGGTTTCTATAACCAAGTTGACATCATCCAGGGGATATGATTCTTTGAAAAATACACACATAAAAATCTAAGGAACAAGTTATCAAGTGAAAATATTCTTTCAATAACTGAGATACATTCATTTCATAAGGTACTTTTTACTGCAAGAACCAATAGTCTAGTTCACATGTACCATTTTCTTCTAAAAATTTTATATAGTCTCCGAAAATAACGATCAAGGTGTCATTCGATTCGTATCTATTGTCACGTAGAAAGTTTAAATAAAAGTGCGAAAAGGCGCTGAAAAAATTAGGAAAGTTATAAACAAATCAGTAAAAAAAATTGAGGTTTAGTTATTTTTGTACGTCTCGAGAAATATTCAAAATTTTCGAATTTTAAAAAAGATTTGAAAAAAATCATTAAATTTGCGGAAAAAAATCCAACTCCCGCAGCTGTACCTCAATTATTTATAATTTTTACAGAGCCCTGAAACTATAGCCAAAAAGGAATAGTCTGGATTTCGCGCGCGGTGCGTCAATCTGACACAGCAACAAAATAATATTTAAACATATTAAATATGAAAATTAGGGAATGAAAAAATTCATGTAGTTTTGGAATACATCAATGAATTATATTCCGTGGTTGAAAAATTTTCGTCCCAAGTTTTTCAATAATTATGCATTTGTTAATTATTAATTTTTTGTAAACTGAAAGATAACATAAGAGCGGGTGGAAGAGATAAGTTTCAAGGCATAATAAAATTGAAAGCTATATAAAAAATAGAAAATAATTTCCAAAAAACATACATGGTTACTTTTATTTCATAATTAAGTATTTGAAAAAAATAAATGGAAAAAATTTAAATTTTCAATAACAATTTGTTTTTTAAATAAACGAATAGAAAGCAAAAAAAAAGTTTTTTGAATCTCGAAGAAAAATAGAACTTATGATTTTTCTAAGAAACCGTTTCTTCTCTAGAAATCATGATTTCCATCAATAAGTATATTACGAAAAATATTTTTTAGATTCACTCACAAGCAATGTATTTGTTAAACAATAACAGTAATAAATTGAAAAAAGTTAAGTAGATTTTAACCGTTAGACATCGAAACATCAAGATTTAGAAATTTTTTTTTTATTACTTTTTCATTTTTTGAGTTTCCATTATTAATAAAAAAGTGGAAAATCAAAATTTTGTTATTTTTGCAAAGGTGATCTAGTTATTAGCCTATTGAGAATAACTTCAAGAAGTGAAAAAAATTATAGGGTTTTAGTTTGTTAATTATCAGGGTTTTTACGTTAACTTTCAGTTTATAGAAAATTATTAATTAACAAATGTCTAATTGATGGAAAAATCGGGATAAAAATTTTATAAGCATGAATTATTGTTCATTGATGTATTCCAAAACTACATGAATTTTTTCATTCCAGAATTCTTATATTTATTACGTTCAAATAATTTTTTTGTTGCGGTGTCATATTGACGCACCGCGCGCGAAAGCCAGACTCCCAGTTTTTGGCTCTAGTTTCAAGGCTCTGTAAAAATTATAAATAGAGGTTTAGCTCCGGGAGTCGGAATTTTTTCCAGCAAATTTGATGATTCTTTTTTTTTAATTCGAAATTTTTGAATATTTTTCGAGGTTTTCAAGAAAAACAAACCTCAATTTATTTTAAATAATTTGTTTATACCTTTTTTTTTTCAGCACCTTTTCGAACTTTCCCTTAAACTTTCTACGTGACAATACGAATCGAATGACACCTTGATCGTGATGGTACATGTGACCTAGACTACAAATGTAACAGTTTATTTCTACAGATAAATAAACATCACAAGGAAATTTTCAAGAATATATAAATTGATGAAAGGTATATATTTTAGGAGAGAATAGTTTTTGGGAAAGAAAGGTTTTGAAAATCAATTTCAAAAAGGTAACTCTTTATTAAGATGTGTAGATCATGCAAAGTAACTTTCAGATACAAACTGGAAGAAAAAGCCTTCTCGAAACAGCTACTTGCCTCATTCAACGAAAAAATTTATTTCAATCGCGAGCAAAGTAATGATAGCGGAATAAAAGCAGAGTGCAGTAATAAGAGCTTGGCATCCGTTGGGCATGCTTGTAATAAGATTTTTGGTATCACTTCGGTCGGTGGCAGTCCAAAGCTCTGAGAGACACTAACAAAGTTATTGCTTCGTATGAATCACATACATGTTCAATGGGATTGCAGAATAGTGTCACGGTAGGTAATTGCATTGAGTAAGCCGTCCAGATTATTGAGCTCTGTTTCTCCTCCCGAGCTAATACCGTCCCAAACCATCACTGTACCCTTTCGATAACTGTGCATCTTCTGGACTGTTGCAAGATGTTCTACGTTCCCAGGGAGTATCTTTCTGAAACATGTGATCAGCACATAGCTCCATTGTTGGTGTCCCCGAAGCAGTTCTTGTGTTCATGCGAGTCTGCAGGCGCAATTGCCTCTTATTAATGGGGGGACGCGAAGTAGTCTACGAGAGTGAAGTAGTGCAAAACAATAATGAATTATAGATACATAAACCTCATTCATTTCAAAATTGAAATTGATAGGTGTGGACATATTTTTGTTACAGTTATGTTATCCAGGGTCATCAAGGTTACTAGTAGTTACTAGCTGAGGTGGGGTACCCGGCTTTGTTCAGCGAGTTAATATGAAATTGTGTGGTAGTTGGAATAAAATGATAAACTTCAATTTATAAGAAGTCGAGGAATCATGCTTTATATTTGCTTTATATTTGCTTTATATTTGCTTTATATTTGCTTTATATACTCCTACCTATACAAAAAAGCTTCGAAGGGTCTCCAATGTTCCAGAAAATTTCACAGCACTTGAGACAGGTCTGGAATATTTCACAGTGATTTAGGATTTCCGGTACCGAACGTTCTAGACTATTCCAGAACATTTCACAACATTCCAGCATTTTCAGGTATATTGTGAAATGCTAGTGAATACTCTCGAATGTTGTGAACTTTTCTAAAAATTCCTTCAGGGTTAAACTTCCACTCGACATATTTTCAAAAGTACGCCCTTCAGATAAAAACGATAACCTTGAATGGGGGATAGAAGGCAACCACAACATATAACTACCTGGGATGTCTCAGAATGTTCCCGATAATTTCATATTACTTCTGGAAATTCCAGAATGTGTTGGGATGTTTTGGAATACCATCGAATACTTGGGATTGCTGTGGACTGTTCTAGAATTTTCTAGAAAGTGAAAAGTCCAGCCCTAATATCTTTAAAAACAATCCTTTCAAGTAAAAATAGAAAACTTTTTTATGGACTGTGGATAGAGGGCCACCTCAACACAAAACTCAATTGAAAGTTTTGCAATGATTTGAAATGTTCCGGGATATTCCCAAACGTCCCAGCTTATTACCGGACATTCCACCTCATTTCAGAATGTTTCGGGATATTCTGGAATTTTGTAGAATACCTTTAGGTTCTCTTGAATGTTTTGGATTGTTCTGGAACATTTAAGAGGGCAAATCCAGCTCCTATGCCATCAAAAGCGTGCTTTACAAGTAAAATGGGGCCTTCTTCATGGACAAGCTGATGTGAAACTGTGTCAAATATGCAGGCACGTCTACTACCGATAATTCAGTTCAGCTTTTAACTATTAGATGTCAGCATCAGATAATTGTAGCTATAAAGTTACTCATGTATAATTTTGTTTGTTCTGGAACTTGAATTATTCTTTCACCATACGTCTACTAATGAAGTTTGTGGATGTAATTGAGTAAGCTCTTCTCCGTTATTTATAACAATCTCACAGCAAAATTGACACTCATAGTGTTGATATTTGTATTTGATACAAGGTTTGATAATATAAAATTACCGTTTTAACAATTAAGCTGTCAACATCAACGAATACGAAATATAGCCTGATAAATTAATTTCATCAGGCGTTTTTTAACAAATGCATAAATGATTTTTGATTTTACCAAACCATTGTATGAGTTCCGAGAATATTGGGAAACTGACATTTGAAATAAATTTTCTGCTCTCTCCGGATAGTTTGTAGTTTTATGATAAAAACCTCGACATTCTAAAACAAGAAAGTACATCGTTCAACGTAAATAATTTTGTCCCGTCTCTACAGTACAATGACAATGATCGCACCCCCTCAAAACGTAAGCATTGCCTTTCGTGATATAAAAAAATATTTTCAAACACTAATTGATGACTGCTGGTACCATCCCACATGTAGTCGAAAAAAAAAACAAAAATCATTCTCTTAATTACTTATATCTATTGAGAACCCCTTTCTCACGATGTTCGAGGTATACCTATATCGATTGTCTTAATGAATATCCGTATCGGACAATAGCGCACCGTCAAGGTGTACACAAATTCGAAATGGTCCTTTGATGCATTTTTTTTATTCAGACGCCTGAAAATCAACGTGTAACATCTGCCTACCCACCAGATTCTTTAAAAAGGCCAATCGGTGATTGTTCCGTGGGGAAGTTTTTTAGGCTGAAAAAAGTGATTTATTACCTCGGTGATGTACATATTGCATATGGGCCTTAATAGGTTGTTATTAAGATTTTTTCAAATCACAAACAGGATATACCGATTGAGGAGGATGAAATTTGCTTCCGATACAAAAAATCAAGCGACCGGATGGTTATATTAAGGTGGTGGATGCATATTTTTTGGGGGACTTCAAAGAATGTGCACTCGAGCCCTTGAATAAGAATATATGAATCAAAAGTAACGAAAAGTAACGAAATGATTTTTCATCTCAATCAACATCACAATATATTTTCTTATTAGAAAAGTTCGATAAAACAACTATAAGTTTTCTGGATGATACCAGGACAGACAACCCTGTCGGGTAGAGGCCTGTAGAAAAAAAATTATAAGAAATTACTCATTTCAAATGAATCAAATTATTTCAATGTCGAACATCATTCATTAAAAACCCTGTTTTGGGAGGAAAATCAAAATTGTTACGGAAGGGTAGCCAATTGGGTTGGCGTGAGTGGTTTGTCCCACTCATTCAATCGACCATCAGGTGAAACGGTGGTTCGAGCCGAGAGGCCGAACTATCGATTTTCACTGCCTATAATTTCAACCGTGCTTGGAATCGCACGTTCAAAGGTAAGACCATGTTAATCCTTATCTCGCACAAATGTCTACTTTTGAGAGTCGTCGTAGGAATGCTTGAAGACGACAACTGGTTAACGCAAAAACACATTTTGAACAGAAACAGATAATGCCTGAAAAACTCTTCCGGAGTGTATTTACTGACAGAAAAAAAAATAAAAAAGAATGACTTGGTCACATGGTTGAAAACTAAAAACTTTTTCTAAATCTATATATCATCTTTTGATTACATTTTTTCTATATTTTATAGACCTTTCATGATCATCCTTCTCTATCCACGAGTAAATAAATAAAAGGAGAAAAAGTAATGAAAAAATAATTTTCAAACTCAGCTCAAATGAAAAGTTGATGTTTAGAAATATTGCCCCTATCTGTTTTCGAAACTAGATTTTTCTATCAGAATTGCGAATAACAAATCTTTTCATTTCTTTTTGATGATTGTCACAAGAATTGTGACCGAAGTATTATATTACCTGCACATCTAGGGAGTTGATAGAGAAATAGACAGCTAGTCTTATCGAAAAAGCACGATAAATAAATGTTTAACAGTGACCATTTTTTCGAGCATCTTCAACTACCTGTCTAACACACTACGTATTACACTTAACACAAATTAAAATATAACAAAATATTCAAGCAGCGGAGTAATAAATCATTTTCAAATGGCTGTTCCATAGGCTTGCATAATTGAGTTGGTTAAAAAGTGAAAAATGTAATATTTATTTCAAGCATTTAATATTGTTTGATTTTATATAACAAATCTCAAAAGATTTTTTATAATTGTACGTATATGGTGAGTAACAAAAATATATACTTTTTATGAAAAGCACTTTTTAATGTATCATATACCTGCACTGTTTCCCTGGTTGAATCATGCATACCTGAGATATTTTGACGACGGCATGAGGATGACGTCATGATTCGATCCGATTCAATAATGCTCCAATTAGGTACACTATTACCTGAAAAATATGAATTGATGACAAAGCCCTCGCGTCTTAATCAGTGTTGTTATTAGTATATTATACTTAGTGTCTGAATTAAAACGAATGAGCAATGTACTCTTTCTGTTAACAAAGAGACAATTATTCTCAATGTATGTGACGCTCTCATACATAAAAACCCCTTCTTTACCGATGATTCTCTAATGAAATTGTGTTCGCAAATGACAGGAGTTTCAAAATTATCCAAAAAAGAATGGGAGAAAAATCACCAAAACCATCTCAAGAAAGAAAAACTTGTTGATGGAAACTACAAAATTTCAATCAGAAGAGCAATACGGAAAATAATAGAAAGAGTATCTGGACGAAACTTGGCTTAACGAAGGATATACTGTTGAAAAGATGTGGCAAGACTGGTCTACCGGATTGAAGTCGTCTTCTGGAGAAGGAAAGCGACTGATTATCACCCACATTGGAAGTGTTGATGGTTTCGTTTAGGGTGGTTTATTGATATTTGAGTCAAATCGATTGTCTGGCGGTTACAATTAAGACATGAACGGCGATGTGTTTGAAGAATATTTTGAGCAAATATCAGACCTCATTTCACGTGATTCTGTGTTTGTGATGAATGATACAATGAAATTCACCGTAGATGATACAAGTTATCATTCCAGAAAACTTGAGAGAATACCTAATAATGCACGAAGAAAAGCAAATATCATAAAGTGGCTTCGACAAATAATACACCATTTGATGGAAGTATGGTTAAAAAAGAACTATTGTCCATAGCATGTTCGAATAAAGCTCGTTTCACGAACTATGTAGTCGACAAAATGGCACAGAAACCAAATATTATTATTCCGCATCTGCCCCTTCATCACTCAATTCTATTGAATTCGATTACGCTCAAGTAAAGGATTTCGTTGCAAGAAACACGAAATTTAAAATAAATGTCAAAATACTCTTTGAGGATTCCTCGAAAATGATGTTTCTCCAGGCGCCATACGATAACCAAGTACTTCTGTTAATTCGTCGATGGTCGTTTAAATATAAAAGAATGGTCTTAAATGACCCACAGACGTAAAAATTTGTTATTCACATGATCGTACAATAAGTTGCAAAGAACTCTTTTACACAGGGAGCTTCACTTCTCTCGCTCCTATATACAGGAGCGTTTATCACTCCTCATACCTACCGCCCATTCACACTGGGAGCCTTTTCAGTTCCTGGCTCCTTGAGGTCAGTCGTAGGATGGATTGCACGCGAGCTGTTGCCTTCTCTACTGTCGACACAAACCTCGACGACAACGTCAACGATCAAAAATGGGTTGGATAAAGTTGCGAAATCTACGTTGAGCACCTTGCAGACTTCCACACAACTTTTCACAACTTCATTTCGGTCCTTATAAATGTCGAGACTTTTATCCCAAAGAGCGGGTCGGTTGCAGTTCCCAGTGAAAGGGCGCTAAGTCGTACTGACAGATCGAAGACGTTTCCAAGCGATCAGCTGTATATACAATACTATTGTTGTACATTGTTCATCATGACATGGCTGCCGTATATAGTAGTGGTATTATTTTTGAATTATACCAATAGTATATGAATTTTCTTAACGAACTACGGACCAGAGAACCCATAGCTTCTCAGAATTACTTACGAATGGACAACGATTCATTTAAAAATGTAAATGTTTGTTTTCTGGAAATTCATATGAAGACCTTCTGTTCAGAACTGCTTGTCGTATATGAAACTTCAGTTGTAAGACACACCACAAACTTTGCAACTATCGTTGAAAGATAATGCAACATACATAGCAAATTGTTTTTTGTGTGGACCCTTTCAAATTATTAACAGATGTTCCATTGCTTTGAAGTTCACGTAGGGGCATTTTTGTATGTCAAATAGTCATTTCATAAATAAAAATTGACATATTCGAGAATCTTTTTAAAGATTTTCCGTTAATTTTTGAGACCACTAGGAAGAAACGTAAAATAACGTCTTTTCTATCGACATAACAGGATCCTCTATTTTTATGCAAAGACGAATGAATTATCAGACAATTTGAAATCACATGATCGTGTTTCGGTATTTCTCACGTCTTTAACATTGTTTCAATCTTTGTAATTTACAGTAGGTAGGTGAGTAGTAGGTAGTCCTAATTGTTTCCCAAGATGCTTTCTCGCACTGTGTTTGTTAAATGGGCTTGGCACTTGTTCCACTAAAAAGAAACACCCATCCTTCAAAGTATCGACTTCATGAAACGACTATCACCATTTTGTTTCTTGTCTGAAACTGGATTGGTCCAATGAATTGATATGAAGGATACAAAACTCAAATATGTGACAGGTACATACAAAGTGTCCAAGATAAGGAGGACCAGCATGAGGATACAAAATCAAGTAAATTATTAATAAATAAATGGTAAAAAAATTTTTGTTGACAATCTTTTATTTACATGTTCCAAACATAAGAAAATAAACTATAAATTGAATAAAATTCATCAATTTATTACATTACATTTTGAATATGACATCAAAGTTTGCCACGAGATTTATCTGTGAAGATGAAAAAAATAATATTCAGCTTGCTTGATTTTATGAAAAGTTATTCAGGCTGGTTTTTAAAATGGGCCACTATTGGGGCCTCGAAAACCTTCAGAGTTAGACTGTCAGTTAAATTACAAAAATGTTTTGCATAGGAAACATGTAACTTTTCATTGAAGTGTATTGTACAATCATGTCTACTTAGAAAAAGGTTTGTTAGATATTATTCAATAAATTGTGTCTTATACCTGTCGATGTCAGGCGAGACAACTCATTGCATACTTACTCAAATTGGACTATCCATTGTATGAATATGGCTGAAAATGAAATCATACAATGATTTTTTAATAACTTTTCTGTCCATTAAAGGAATGTGCTGAAAGAAAATATGCATGGTAATATCATATCACCAAATCTAGCACAAAACCTAGCAACAACCAATAATGTCATGAAAATAAAATCATATCATAATGAAAACATATTGTGAAGTTGAAACAATCAGTCGAGTGCATACGATATCAGCAAAATATGGAATTTACCAACGACGAAATAGTAGATGCGGTTCTTCTCTACTCCTAATGCCAACAAAATGCAAACCAAACTATACAAAGATATTCTGAGCTATGTCCAGAGCGCAGATTACGAAACCGGACCTATTTCAAGAAACGAAATTCAAGAGAATAAGATTCATTTCATAAACCACATTACGCATGGTCGAATCATGAACCCGAAATGTCTTTGATGTACTTGCATGTGTCAATTATAAAAATAACATTGATAAAAAAGTTTCCCTGTGAGTAACTGAACAATATTTAGATATGTCGAAATGTACCCTACGTACACTTCTTAAAAATTAGAAAGTACCGCCTGTACAAAATTCGAAAAGTGAATAATTTAAAACCTGAAACTACATATGTAGAATTAGATATTGTAGATAGCTGTTGTGGAAGAGCCGCATTGACAATAGGATTGATTTCAAAATGATGTGGACAGATGATATGAAAACAGCTTCACCAATAGTGGCATGTTCAATCGAGATATTCACTATTATTTGGTGTCGAAATTTTAATACAAATTTTCAAGAATATTTTGGTATCAATATTTTGGAGAGTCTGAGTGGGGATAGATATTTCCTGCAACAAATTCTCCCAGGCTTCATGGAAAATATTCGGCTGAACATTTTAGGGAACTTCTGATATTATCAATTCAATGGTGCACCTGCATAACGCTATGGATCATGCAAGATTTCTTCAATAGATGAAACGAAATAATGTCGATTGATATTGATGGTCCGGTTTGGTAGCCCGTAAGATCCTCTGACCTAAGTCCTTTGGATTTTTTTATATGAAGCCATATTGAAAAGTTTATCGTTATACACCTTATGCTTTGGAAGATCTGAAACAGAAAAATCACACTGCTTGTTATAACAGGTCCAAGGAAACTCATTTAACGGGACAGATAGTGCGTAAAATGTAACGGCAAAGAAATTGAGTATTTATTATAGTTCAGTTCATTCGTTTTAGCTTTGTTCATTTTCTCGTGCAAACATTTGAAAGGATGAGTTAATGAATTTTTGTAGGAATATCATCTACATGGTTGGTTAATTAGAAATGTGTAATGCTAAAAACCATCGCCTCAAATAATAGAGAGTTTTTGAATAGTTCATTTTTGAGAAATATATAGATAACTGATCTACAGTCCCTACAACATTGGTTAGAGCACCATCAAACTCTTCATAACCTTTGCCGAATTATCATTCTTAAAAATTGTAACGGCGGTAAACTTTTTTTCCATCATTTTAATAATTCCTCTTCCATATTCTCTATTTCACTATCACTGTCGTCAGTTAAATCAATAATGAATTTATTTGCACTATTAATATGGAAGTGTCCAATCTCCATATAGTCTTTTTCAACTAAAATTACTTTTTTAATTCTTTTCTACCAGTCTTCTTCGGTAATATTAGATACTTGCCTCTATTGCCTTCTTATCAAATTTTGGAAAAAAAATTTTACGCCTGATGCTTTGTTTCAACTGTTTCAACTGATGCCCTAAATCAACTCGATGGGACTGAAAACCCAAAAATAGGGGGGAAGTCTCAGTATGGTGTGTCCATACTTTTCAGCAATACCCTCAAGGGCATACACTTTTTCAAATGTTTTTGTCTATAAAACTTCAAGTAGTTGGTTTTTGGTATAGTAATCTTCAAAATACAAATTGTTATTCATTGAAAAACTTCGTATTTCATCTTTCCTCGAATTTTTATTCGGTACTTTGATGAGCTGTCGCGAATGATAGGAAGCGTTGTCAAGAACTATTACACTATTTGCATCCAAATTTGGGATCAATGTGTTTTCATGTTCATGTTCTTATGATAGTCAACATTGCAGTACTCAAGTTTTTTTCCACATAATTTCAAAGAATTCGGAACCCATTCTTCACTTCCTCCGCAATGCACAATGATTAGTCGCAATCCTTTGTTTTCAGGCATGTTAGCGTACACATTCTTGAACCATCAGTCCACCCTTTGGTAATTGTGTCGTGAGTGTCATACCAAGTTTCGTCCAAATAGAAAATTTGCCGTTGTTCTTGTCTATATTTAGTTATTTGTTCTAAGTATTTGTTTCGCATTCCACTATTCGTCTGTTTTCCATAAATGCTTGACTTTTGTTTATTATTTCAAATATAAATCCTACTTTTTCTTTATCCAATTCTGAAGAGTTTTGTCGCAGTTTTGTCACGTTATGACCAGAAGTATTCAATTTCTTCCTTATGATTTCAATTGTAGGAATCTCATTGCTTTTGTAACAGTCGTATACTATTTTTTCAATGATTTTGCGTTCATAAAGTTTATTCTTGGCTATTTTACGTACATACAAACTTGAGATGTAGATCTTTATAAACATTGAAACATAATCTCTGTGTTTAAATATTCAAAAGCATCCGAATCTTATTCACTGGTATCTCTTTTTCGCATTGTCACCCATCGCTATTAGAATCACTACAACTGAAAAAGTCTGCGTTTTTATCACACTCGTTATTATTATTACTACTTGTTCAAAGACGCCACATTTTAAACAGGTAACAAAAATTTCAAGTAATTATAACTGCACCAATATCGATTTCAACATTCAAATCGCGATCAGTTCCTAAACTAAACATTGATGACACGACGACTATAACCATACCCGCATTCCCCGATGTCTATTCGTCACCGTAACATGACTTCAAATTTAATTTTACGACTCTTCATCCAATAATAAAACTTGGTTACGAACCTCCAATTCTAGCGTCCACGTGGACTATTAGTTGGCAGCTGGTTCATTTTCACGTATTGCTTTTTTTGGTCGACAACTTCAAGTGTGCACTATAGCGTTTACTTGAACTATACCAGCTATGGCATTTATAATAAACATTTATTACTTTTTATTATTACGAAACAGGATGTAGGGACTATCTCCCTAATCGTTTAATCGTTTTGGACCACAAACATTGTGTACAAAATAAAAACGGGGCAGTAATAAGACTGCGAACAATCTCTCCTATAAATTGATGGCAGTAGCGAGTCCTAAAAAACCGTATTTACTAGGAACAACTACTACATCCGGCAACACCGTCAGTGATATCGCCGAGTGACTTGTAAACAGGTTCTCTTTGTGCTGCTATTGCGATGCGGTTCGGCAGGCGAGGTGAAGGGGGCAAAGCCCGATTTACACCGGCCTCATTGGAAAATCTATATCGTTGGAGTTGAGACCAGCTCGATCGCTCGCAGCTCGTTAGTGTGCAATGCGATGCTCCGTTTGCTGAATTGCGAGGCTAATTTTGAAACAGTATTGTATTGTAATGAGTTGTATTTTGCCGTTTGGTTTATGGAGTATTAATTTTGGTAACATTATTCGACTGTATCTCTTTAGTCGTTAACGAACAAGTATTCGGGCTCAGGCGACCTTGAAAGCGTCTTCGTGACATTTGTATCTGTTGTTCAAAACTTTTACTGAACTGGTTGAAAACATGGAAACGCCGAAATAATTCATATTTCGCCACATGTTTTGAGCAGTTAACCTTCTCCAATGTCAGCATTAGTCTCTCAATCAAATCAAAACATTCATTCTTGAAACTTCCAACTAGATATTTTTATGGAGGCACAGAAGGGCCAATTTTTTTTTGGAAATTGGAAATTCTTGGAAATTACGACTTTCAAACTCGCAATGTCGACTTTAACCCTGAAGGTTCGACCAATGAACTCGCAATTTCGATATTGAAGGCGTAATTTCGATTTCAAACTCGAAATTACGCTTTCACCATCGAAATTATGCTTTCAATCTCAAAATTACGCTTTCAATCACTCAGTTACGCTTTCAATATCGATATTATGCTTTCGATCTCGAAATTACGCTTTAAATCTTGAAATTAAGACTTGAAACTAGAAATCACGAGATTGAATGCAATTTCAACTTCAAATTCGAAATTATGCTTTCAATCTCGAAATTACGTTTCCAATCTCGCAATTACGCTTTCAATATAGATATTACACTTTCAATCTCAAAATTATGCTTTCAAACTTGAAATTATGCTTTCAATCTCGAAATTACGTTTCCAATCTCGCAATTACGCTTTCAATATCGATATTACGCTTTCAATCTCAAAATTATTCTTTCAATCTGGAAATTACGCCTTAAAACTAGAAATCACGAGATTGAGTGTAATTCAGACTCAAAACTCGAAATTACGCTTTCAGTATCGATATTAGGCTTTCAATCTCAAAATTACACTTTC
>WOGR01003083.1:0-16363 GCA_015342045.1 Leptinotarsa lineolata
CGAAACAGCTCTCGACTCTCCATGATTCTCGATTACGTTATTCCAAATATGGGTGACATACGATAGAAGGTCGCCTGTTGATCTTTGTTTCCGAAAGCCATATTGATGGTCGCTCAAGATGTTAAAGCCTACCAAATATTTAAGGAATAGAATTGAAAACGTTTATTGTTATTGTTACATAATGAATGTCAGTACATAGGATAGTATTTTAGCGGCTCTGGTAAGTCAATGAATTATTATCTATAATTGAAAAATTACTTTAAACTTATAACTTCTGATCAACAACAATAGAAATAATCCTAGGAAAACACTGAATACTTCAATTTTCACACAAGACGGGCCTACTCTCTCTGAAAAATTAAAACAGAGAAAAAATTGGTTATTTACTTTTTGTCAAGTTTACACAATCGAGATTTTCAATTCATCATTATGAAAAAACTGGAGTATTATTTGCAACTGTTGGAATAAAAATATTTTTAAACTGAGAGATATGGGTGTTTCTTAATTAGATTTAGTTTTATTTAAATAAAATGGATATGTTCACTTTTTATAAAATATTAAAATTTTCTTCAATATTCGGTGTACTGAGAGGAAAAGACAGTTCCCTGTAATTCAGTGTCTAAAGGAGTGGTTATTTCACATGGCTTCTTTCTTTGGGTTCAAATTTAAATAAAAAAAGTTTTATTTGATATTTGTTGAATTTTTTTTCTTTTCTGGAAGTTTCTCGTTCATCATATATTGAAAAAACAAGGAGAATGAAAATATGCTTTTATTTATTGAATTTATTTGTACTTTTGAAAGATATTACTCACCACACGATCCAGTCCTTCAATTGACTGATATATATTTCCATAAGATCGGTCATAATATGTATATCGGAACCTATGTCCCCAATGGCAGAAATCGGAAGATATTACAAACAAATTTTTTGGATCAGCTAGGTAACTACACAATATCCTTCCATAACAAGCTTCTCTATCTGGACTGAGAGACCCCACAAGTATAGGAACAATAGAAAACTGATTTTTGTAACTAAAACAGTGGTAAGATTGTGTTTTAAAAAGGACCCTACAAAAGAAAAACATGTTTCAAATGTTTCTTCACTCACTTTTCCATTACTTTAGCAATGTAAGGTAGGTGCATTTCAATACTGTGCTCATTTTCATCAGTATCCAAATCCATCCACTCAAACTGACCAGTCATTTCTAATTCGCTATTAACTGGAAGAATAACTTAATATCTGATTTGTACAATATAGAAACTTGTGATTGGAGTAGAGGTTAGTAAAGTACATTCAACTTTGCACATTATTTTAAGGTTTTGATAAAACATTTAAATCAACTTCTCTGACAGAAACCATGAATAATAATGAATGGCATCTGAAAGATGTAACTGCTTCAGATGTCAAAAGTGGGGCGAATATATTCAGGAAAATCATATTTTACCCTGTGACATATAAAATATATCTGTATGTATGTATCAAAAAAATGTTTCCCTCATCACTGTCTCTCCTGATGCTAACTTGGTAAGCAAAACACGCGTCAAGATATGGTATTTTTGTTCTAATGCGGGAAAAGTGATTTAAATTGATTCATTTTAACCCAGAGGTTACAAATTCTTATTCTGGAATTCCATACAGTACAATTAGTTGAATAAATGCAAGTATTTAGCTGCATAGTGAACATTCCTTTGATTCTCAAAAGATATTCATGTTTTTGTAAAGAACTAAAGAATTATTATTAGCCGAAATCATAATTGGTGACATAAGGCTTCAGAAATAACATGAGAATATTGTTTCTTTCGTGATCTGAGAAGTTTAAGGAAACCATCTCCTGAATAGTTCTGAACAAATAGTTAGATGAATTAATAGAAAGTGATTTTTATCTATTTTTACTTAACAATCACATAACCGAATTGTCTGTTTTCTTACTAGATTTCTTACAGAATGAAGGATTTTTTTGACTGAAACTGCATATTTTTTGGTAATTTAAGAAAAAAACCTCTCACTTGTCATTTTTATTTTTATCATTATATGATTTGTAGTAACATTCTTAAGGAATAAGCAGTAAAATCCAACATCCAACATAATCTAAATCAATATACCATCACTACATTTACATAGTTGTCATATAGAAATATTTAAATAACGGTGAAACAAGGTTTCAAAGCGAATTAACATGTTTTTATGTAGATGAGTTCAGTTTTCTAGTCAGGATATGCATTCTGAAGCATTTACTTCTATATTTTTACTACTTATTTTTTCAACAATAAAATAGACACCATTTTTCTCGACATTCACATATACATAGAACTCGTATTCAACAATTATAGTCTGGTTAAAATTTACCATTTGATATATGTTAGTATGGAATGGTCGCACGCAACGCTTCAAGAATAACCATCAATCACTGAACTTAGCCACTTTTTTGGTGCAAAAATCAAGGTTTTCAAAACTTTTTTAGGTCTTTTAGCTTTCCACAATATGAAAAATCATTTCAAGAAAATTCCTCCAGATCTGACTAGTTCTTTTCATGATTACAAGGCAGGCTATTATAGGTCATTTTTTGGCAACATTGTGAGTTCAATATCTGAATATTCCAATAAACTCCAATTACAAGAAAGATAAGATACATTTCATTTCACTACATACCCTGCGAATCAACATGTAAATCATAAAGGGGTGTTTTATACTTCTGTGCACTAGACAAGGCACAACCTGATAGACGAACATGGTGAGAGGGCCCCAAAATGAATATTCGACGTACAACAAGTGGACTTATTTGTCTGTATGCATGACCTCCACAAGCTCCACAGTACTGATATCCAGCATGTCTACAAAAAAATAAATCTTGGTGAATTCAACATAATTTATATCATTTACTTTGAGGTAACGCGAATTTCATGTTTCAATTTCTCAGTTGAATTCTACTCACGGGGCAATAATAGCTCTTGCAGGCCCATGGCTTAAATCAGCTTGATTGAGCCAATAATCCAACTGCCTGGATAATTCAGAGCCTAAAAAAGAATTGATAAGGCATGGTGTCAATGACATGAAACAAGTCCAGCAACATTGTTACTACAAATTGGTGAACAGCTGATCAGTGTTTGGAGTAAAGGATAAGTTACCTGAATCGGTATACCAACTTCCTGCGTGTAGAGCTCTTCGCACAGGCATATTTTATCAGTCTTTGAATCAAGAAGACCTAATAATTAATAAATAAAAGGGTAAAAATATGTAACAAATGTATTTGACGGTCAACTATTCATTAGAAAATGCAGTATGCGCCTGCGCTACAATTCTGACTTGTGACATTATATTGCATATCATATTATGCATGACATGACGGAAATCAGAAAATGACTCTGTCTCTGCTCCGTCCTTTACTATTCTGTGCTAGTAATCTTCTTGTTTAAAATGTTGGAGAGCATAACATCATCAAAATAGTTATGGAAACAAATTACGGGAAAAGTAAATTAAAGTCTGTCCAAGGTATGATGGATGAAATGGGGTCGATTTTAGGATTGGAAACTGGTTTTTCATCATTTCCAGCGAAACCAGACTTCTCATCTATAAATTTGAAGCTAAAAGTTGTAGGCCATAAAGACATTTACAACTTCTGATTTCTGATAATGAATTTTTCACTCACAAACATGTTTTGTTTTTCACGAAATCGAAAACTTACCTTTTTATGCTGTTTTTCAATCAAAATATTCATTTCTACATTTTATTTCGATTTCAAACCTGAAAACGATTTGTTGGAGGCAATAAGAAGGTCTATAACCTTAGAAAGAAAAAGAAAAGAGAAAATGGACGAACAGGAAAGAAAATAATATGAACATAAAGAAAAACTAGAGATGCCACCGTAACACTCACAGTAACAAGAATGTAAAAACAGGACACATAGAAAGAACAGGAGAAAAAAGACCAATCAAAGCAACAAGAAATGGAAAGGAAAGAAGAACAGCAAAGTCAAGAATTAAGAATGCCCTCGTGTTTAGAGGCAGCAAAATGAGTGCAAGGTAAAATATTTGAGATTCAAAGTAAACTCAATCAAGTCTGGGATAAGACTTGTGGTATTTTCAAAGAGATGTTCATAATAAACCGTCTGAAGTGACTTTTTTCAAATGGAAACCCCATTTTCATGATTCAATCATATTAAGCATTAAAAATAAGGGCAACTTTGTACAAGGACACCTATTCCAAAAATTAGTAGTTTTTGAAATATTCGCAATTTAATATTTTTCTATCGACAGAATACTATACGGCTTCCAAATTCTGTCAGTTGGACATGACTGTGCGGCATTAGAAAACAATCAATTGATACGATAATGTCACTACTTTTCATTTGCAAATTGTCAATAATAAATCATGCCGGGACGATTAAATCACACAAATGAAGATTATTTAAATTTATTTATTTCAAGTTATTTCAAGGACATGTGATGATTTCCGAAAAAATAGAAACCCTCAGCAAATACTGTCAAGAATATTATACAAAATTTCAAGAATTTTGGATCCGTGCGGGCAAGAGTGCAGAAAAATAAACCAGTAGTTAACAATAAAAATAGGGAATATCTCAGGCATCAATACTAAGAATTTTACGAAGCCACAATTTTCATCCATATGTTTTTTCCAAAGTTCAACATATCAAAGAGACCGACTTTTCTCGAAGAGTAGAATTCTGTGAATTCATTTTACTACGATCTCAAAATGATATTATATGGACGGATGAAGCGAAGTTGACGAAAAATGGCATTTTTAATCGACGAAATTCCCATTATTGGAGCGACACAAATATACACCCATTTCGAGAACTAAATTTTTAAGAGTCCTGGCAATTTTATGTTTATTGTGCTATAAGAAATGACAGCGTCGTGGCCTTAGCATTTTATCAAGACAATTTAAATGAAGACAGTCTTGAATTCTTCTAGTTATGAAACACTTTTAATTAATTCTTGATGAGCGTTATCGTAACATCTTACATAATTTTGACATTAATTTCCTAGAAAATTTGCCGCTGGCTGATCATAGAAATGTATTCTAGCAACACAATGGGGCGCCTCCACATAATGACCATTTAGTCAATAATTAGCTGCAAAATATGTTTTATGATCAATGGATAGCTAACAACGGACCACATCTTTGACCACCTCTCTCCCCAGATCTGGCAGTACTCGATTTTTTTAACTGGGGAACAATCAAAAATAATGTTTATAATACCGCAGTAACCACCCAGGAAGATTGCATGCGGAGGATCAGAACTGCATTTGAAGAACTTAACTCTCAATCAGTAAGAAGAGCCATCCATGAAGTTCAAGAGCATCAATTTGAACATTTTTTGAAATAATTTTTGTAACTCTTCATTCTATTTGAATATTTTCTTTGATAAATAGTTATGGTCACATTCTCCATAAATAATAAATGAATTTAAATAATCTTCGTACGTATAATTTTATCGTCCCGGCAGGATTTATTATTGACAATTTGCAAATGACAAGTAGTGATATTATCATATCAATTGATTGCTTTGTAACGCCGCGCCGTCATGACCAACTGACAGAATTTATAAATCGTAGAGTAAGTATTCTGTCGATAGAAAAATATTAAATTGCAAACATTTCAAAAACATTTAATAAACCGTCTATTTCTTGAGACGGTTTATTAAACTTCATTTATATTCTTCTTTTTTGACCACCGTCTATTGATAATAAAAACGAAATCCGGATTTTCCAGCTGGTAACTAATAATAATGACCTTTGCTAAGGATTGATATTGTATTCGTCTAAATAGCTATCCAATTATCATATATTATATTACATATGAATATTATTTGAAACCTTAAAATGGGTATAATAAGCTATACTTGAGAGACTAAGATATGCCAATAGCGAATAGTTTCATAATCAACCCGGATTAGGAATAATATCATGACAAGAATGTCATCTTATTTTGCTGCTACCCATATTTTATTTGTTTGACTGATTTGAGCACAAAACGGTTATTCTGACTTGAATATTTTAACATATAGACTCATGGGTAATGAAGATTCCCTAATATAAACATGCTCCTACACTTTCTTTTGTATCATCAATAGTTTTCACAGCGCACGACAAAAGCAAATTTTTTATACCTCTGGTAATATTATTACAATCTTTGTAAGAATCTCGAATTTGAATACAATCCTTATTTCTCGCTGTTTATGTAGCTTTCTATTGATGAAATAACTGTTTAAAACGGTTGAGTAGTTTTAGAGTTTAATCATCAGAAATAAACAAAATAAAAATGTTTATCTTTATTATATTAGCTTAAATTAAGCAAACATTTTCCCCTAATCTACCCTTCTGCTCGTCTAGCGCACGACCCTGATACTCCGGATTCCTCGGCAGCAACTACAGGTTCCATATATCATTTTACAACTCTGTGCCAGAATCCAGCACTCCAGCACTTTTTACTACCCAGATCCATTTCCTGCATTCTATTGATTGAACTACTTTCGTGAATTTCCTCGATAATAACTACTTTCATGCTGTCGCTGAAAGAGTAAAATCTAAACTGATAATAAGTGAAATTATCCATCGAGGATGTTCGCGAGATCGTGTTAAAAAACGAAGGTAATGAGTATTTTCAGTGATCGACGCTGGTAAGGCGGCGCATGCAAAAATGGCCCTCGGCGTCGACATAAGACATGCAGGCGATCCGGAATTGTAGCAAGATAGCAGCGCTCTTTTATCACATCCAATCCACCTCGTGGAACGAGCTACTTCTACTAACTTTCAGCATCGGGCATCTTTGAATCCTGTTTTCAGCGCCCCTAACGAGGAAAACTCGCACCACTTCTGCATGAAAATAAGCCAGAACGGCTCGGAGTGGTGAGACGTGCGAGTTGAGTTTGAGCAGTTTGCCAGTTTGTGTGCGTGTAGTGTCTGGGTGCGTTATAGGGCGCCTAGCTGCAATTTATTTCGTTTTCGGGGCGACCAATGTTAACTTGACCTCCACAACTGTTCATTTGGACTGCGATAAGGGCTTTGGGGCGACCGCTACCGCAGCCGCGAACATATTGGATCAGCCAGAAAAGTGAGTACAGCTTTTTCTCTTTCCACCGAATACTCACAGCGCTCTAGTAGTGACGTAGGTAGACCTTTCAAACGCTCTCCTCTTCGAACTGGGTCACTGAAAACTAACGGTGGGATGGGCATCAGCTACAAGGCTAATCTCCTTCCAATCAGTACTCTCAAATGTATCATCTGGAATTTTATTCTATAGCAAATGAGCGTAAAGCCTGTTGGCGACCGATAGCATCCGTTCAACATATGATTTTGTAAGACAACTAAACTGAACGATAGACTGATCAATTTGTATAGTAGGCTGTAGACTCCTACGAGAAAGTGTATTGGTTGCTGTGACGTCAGGAAGGTTAGCAGGCACCAGTGAGAACTGGTATATGTACCTTAAACGATTTTTCAGCATACAGGGCGATTCGTGGTTTGGAATCGCTGATGTGTGAGCAGAGTAGAAAATATATTGAATCCACGAACCACGTGGTGTTCAATGATTAATTGTAATCGTCTGACACTGGTTTGATCTTGGCTTCAAAGATAGATCCCCTTAGCTAATAGTGTGATGTTAATTGGCTTGGAGTCACACTGTAATATTTATTGAGAATGCCAATTATTATCACTAAAATGAACCATTACTTGATCCAATAATTACATCAATTTTGTTTACTCACAGGACTTTTTGCTATTCTGGTAATATTAGGAGAAAAATAAAGAAAAATTCAGCTTTTGACGAAAATGGTAATTGTTTATGACAAATCCCTTGAAAATCACATATTTTTCCAAAACTTGAAAGCTGAGATGAATATTTAGGACAAAAAGTATATGGGAACCAAAAATAAATGAATTGTATGTAAGCCGGTAAGGTGCTAGAAAAAATAATGACTTCAACAAAGTAAAAAATTGTGAAAAATTTTTATTTTACACACCTAGCGAACTTCTGTTATAGAACCAACTTCATTCAAGCGATTCCTGCAAATAGAACTGAAAAATATTGAATTACTTCTTCAGGAAATGTTAAGAGAAATTCATTTTCATGCCTATCACGTATGTGTTGAAATTTTTGCGCTTATATTCTGAATACGCCAATTCATATCAACGAAATGTTGAGAAACACTCAAACTGCATTCAACAATTTTCAGAAGTGATAATACATCACATCACCATGTCCTGATGTGTTCTTTACGCTAAGTACTGGAATGATCGAAATATTGATTTTATCTTTCGAGAATTAGTGGATGTACTTGACTCTGCAGCTATATGAAACTTGGGCATTATAACAGATCACGTTTCCATGTTTGGGGTCATCCCAGGGGATGACACAAAACATTATTATTTTTACTGCTTGAGCTGAAAACCTACCCTATAATTTTCTCTCAACACCTTATTCGTCAAGCAACACTTATTCGTCAAATAACACCTTATTCGTCAAACAACACCTCATTCGTCAAGAAAGTAACACTGATCACTATCATTTAAGCAGCCTCCAGCCTATGGGTAAAAGTGGGGGAGATCGAATAAGTCTGATAACTGTTTCGTGAAAAGATGCATAGGTAGTAAAAAAAATATTCCCAATTCACCTTTCACAATGTTCACAGTAGAATCTGGTAAATACCGGCTGGAGAACAACTGCATTCCTAACTAATACCTCGACTGACATTGGAATATATCCGACAGACATGTATGCAAGTTTTTCCCAGAAGAAGTTATTGTAGATGCTTCTCATTCGTCCATCTGAAATTTCTTTTGTGAGAAATCTTGCACAAATGCTTGTCGGATATAATACAAAGTCCGTTAGTCCTTAGCTCGCACAAGTTTCTCAACTTCTGAGAGTTATCGTTCGTATGGGGACGACAGCTGGTTAACAGAAAAACAGAGTTTAAACAGATTTTTTTCATTTATATTCTTCTTTTTGACCACCTTGTATTATTAATTATCGAAATTTCATATTAAGTCTATTGAATTTGTTTCCCTTCTACAAGGAACCCGACCAAAACATAACGAGAAAGGTTTCCTTATAGGAAAAATTGATAGTTATTGTAACATCATTTTTGACATAAAAACTCAAATATGTCAAAAACGGTGAGACCTAGATGTAGGACATCATACACAAAAGGTATTAAGATTCTGATGTAGAATCCAAAAATGTAATAATATTTAAGGTGTTCCATTCAAAATAACGAAGTTGACAGTTAAGTCCGGTATAACCGGAAATGCCGCCATTTTAAAAATATTTCAGTCGAGTTGCCTCCATCGACTTTAATATATTGTCAAATTTTCAGATTCTTTCTATTTATAGTTTTCCCACTATCGATCGATGCAGTTCCTGGAGATTCACCCTGTATAGGTACTTTATGTATACTATTAGGCTATATTCAGAGTTATTATTTGAATTTTTGTATTCTCTTGTAAAAATGTGATCCTGTTTGAGAATGAATAAATAAATTAATACATGTGAGCAGTATTCTAGAATTCGCCAAATCTGGTATAGACAAGAAAGTTGTATTTTTGTATTGCCGATTCTGACTCCTTGTATAAACAATGATGAATAAGGTCGAATAGCAACTACACTCATAACTGGCATTTTTTGTATAAAGACCACAAGATTGGTATATTCCCACTTTACATTTTACAATCTTCACTTCGTTGGATGAAGACCACTTGACCGCTTTGCTTGTTTTTTCTTTAAGTGATCAAATACCTACTGAGTTTTGAATAACCAGGTAGTACAACCATCTGCAAAGTTGCGATTTGGTCCTATTTTCGTTGGGGATATCGTTTATGTGATCAGAAGTTGCGTTGGTGCATTAAATGATAGATCAGCAGTGATGACCAGTGAATAAGATGACAATCTAAGACGGTGTTGTCGAAAGATTGGGATACCCAGTATATAAGACATAACAGCCATACTATTGCAGATTTAAGCCGATAAGCTGGACCATCGAAGTAACATTATGTTCATCACAAAGTTTTCTAGCTACTGGTGAGGTGAATGTCTGAGAAAGGATGAAAGAAAATGGAAAAATTTCGAATCATAATCTTGAATTTGACAAAATGTCTTTGTCTGAATGCTATTTCTGTTCATACAAGCCCTTGTTGGAATTAAGCCATTCTCTATTCCCTACTCCAAAAAAAAACCGATTTAAGGAGTACGGTAGAACACTTTTCTTATTCCTTATACTCAGGTCATTGAATTTACGAAGCTAAAAGTCTCTTACTGTACGGTTGTCGGATTTTTTTTTCTCCTTTCTCTAATGGACTATCGAAAGTTTTTCTCTAGTAGAGAGGAAGGCTTTATGTTTTGAGTTTGAAACCTTTGTTTTTTTCTTCACTGACTTTGTGGAGTTTAACTCCACCGAGAAGATTATATCTTATCAGTCATTATGATCTTTTATGATTCGGAGTAATGATCAATAACTCGAATTCTGCTAGAATCAATACAAAATAAAGAATCTACTGTTCAACAACAATGCCTTCAAAGCATTATAGGATAGTTGGAGACCTTTTTTTTTTATATGTATCTTTATGAGCGGTGCTTGCTCTTTGGAGATTTTTTTTCGATCATCAGATGGTCCAGCCAAGGTGTTATAAGGTATGTTCTCATTTGGGTGAACATCATAGGATGTGTTCTCGGAAGCAGTCTAGAACTATAAAAATATTCGACTTTCATAACCCCACCGATTGGAAGGTGGTTTGTTTAAAAGCCAAACTATGATATTGGGCTGCTATTGAGTACCTAACCGCTTAATTTGCTGCTCTCTTGTTCTAGTTACGAAATACCTGTTCCTCAAAAAAGCTGCAGAATACTTATATATTTTCAAAATTGAATGACTGAGTGAACATCACAAAAAAAGCATTGAAAATGTCACTCCAAAAACTTTTGGGGTTGATTTTTGTGCAACAGGCATCACCAATTTTTACACGAAAATATGGGACATGGCTGAAAAAAATACAATTTGAAGCTGGTTTATCAATGCATATATTTTCTATCTGTTTGTATGTTGTTCTACCATACTTCTAAAAAATTATAAATCAAAATTATTATTTGAAATAATATACAGAAATGGAACAAAATTCGAAAATGATCTTCAAAATGAAGGACAAGTATGTACTCTAGTTATCAGTAACAGTTTTTTCTGAAAGGGTGCGTGGTACAAAATTCAAACCATGTCAAAATAAAGCAAAAAATGAGTTTGGTATCTAACAGCAATTAATAAAAATGCCAGTAGTTGACATGCGTGTATAAAAAGTGGTAAAAAAATACCAGTCAAGTACTTAGAGATATGGAAAAGTCATTGGAAAATCTGTAAAAGTAAAATTAGTTATTGTCAATTCCAGACGGAAACTATGCAAAATCGTCACTCTATATACCGCCACTTCATCAAATAAGACAAAACCTCTAATACTTGACATGCTACAAATTTGTTTCGGGGTATCCTTCAATGAAAACTCATATTTTTGTTATATGTTGGTGGCGAATGAGTAGGTCAAACCGCCGTATCCGTCGTGATATTTATTGATTTCAAGTACATTGCGAAGTGATAACTCAATTAAATGTCCATTGTGTCATTTCATAAATTAGTTGATAGTGTTTCTTCGATTATTCGATATTTGAAACAAACAGCCACGATTGTTGAAACAAAAACTAAAGAAATATTTACCGAAGGATATCTACAAAGTGTGGTGGATAAAAATCATCAAAAAAGTCAGTGACAACTATGATCAAACCATATCGGACTTAAAAAAGAACATTGTAGAATTGTAGAACTCGAATCGGTGATTCCGAACAAATATCTAGAAATAGATATATTAGATTTTTTGGCATTCAAGATAATACTGGCGAGAATTTAGTTACTGGGGCGTGCAAATTATATATCAGAATATGAAAATAAGAACCATCACCGAAAAATATTTGCAAATGCCATCGAGTACTGAGCGAAAACATAAATACCGACAGCCATCCGTCAGCTGTTTTGGTGCAATTTTTTGACACCGTGACGCGTAATGGAGTGATGAACAATAATAAACGCCTGAAGTCAACCAGGATTTCCGTACAGGAAGATCCAACAAAGAGGAGGCTGAACCTGATGAAAAGTGCCATGGATAAGCTGTCTAAAAAAGATGTATGGTGTCGCAACGGCAACATTTTTGCGAAGTATGATAACAGAATTCATCGCATAAGGGATGACAGTGATATCACTCAAATCAAATACTGCTTGTCAAATCTAGGAAGAGATTTAAGAATTTCTGCTCTCTCTGGTTAGATATGATGATGTATTCTTTATTTTTATGAAACTGTCTGTCATATTGCTTTGCTATTAGGTTGTAATATATGAATCGTTTTTTTGTAACCAAGGTGTTTTAGGTGTAATATCAACTTTTTAGCTTTTTTTCCAGCAAATAAACTCCACACTGCTACATATATATGTTTCCATGTATGTATATTATTAGTGTTAGGGCAGTCAGTTGTGTACCTAGTTTAGAGTCAACTCAGATTTTGCTTTGAGTGTATAGAAACATATTTTATTCTGAAATATCTTTTTTGTCTCTCTTTCTTTCTTCTTTCATTCCAAATTCCCTAGGATACTCAATTAATTTTTTTAAAATATTTCACATATTAATGCAAAATCATTGAAAGCAAACTTTTCAGAATACAAGAATGAAATTTTGGAGGCAAGATATGATTGATGTGGGTGTAACAGAAACTTGGCTACACTCGGGTATATCAACTGAACTGGTAAAATTGAATGGTTAATCTTTTATTCATCAGTCAAAATCCTCCTACCAGGGGCGGAGGTGTGCGGTTATATACTCGAGTCAATTTGGGATATAATTATATTTTTGGTGATTGCAATAGAGAACATATGGTTCGAAATTTCTTTTAAAAGATGTTCAATTGCTATTGGAAAGTAGCTTTATTTTGGATTCATCTGGTTTTTCTCAGGTGGTCAACGAACCTACTAGAATTTTTATTACATCTGTATCATTACCAATTTCAATTGTGATGAATACTGTTCTAGCGTAAAAATAGCCAAATATCAAATCCCCGGCGTGTATGTTGCGAATTCAAACTGTTTGTAGGTCTACCGAATAATCTGCAGCAAAAACTAACTCATAGGTTCGTACAAAATATAAATACTGAATATTTTTATAGATATTCAAAAGGATTACCTTGGTATCTTATTTCGGAGTGAATTGAATTATTAATGATTCATTAAATTGACTAGCATTCACCAAAAATTCAAAGGATTTTTTCATCAAAAAAAGAGAAGAAAATAATAGTTTCTCAGAGAAATGAGTCCTTCATATTGATATTTATTGCCAATAATAAGTAGTTGAATAATAAATGCGTTTTTATTCAATATTTGAAAAAAAATCTCATTATTCAGTTAACGATTACAAAAAAACAATTCATTCATTTATATAATTTTTCAATAAATAAGAATGAAAAAGTTGATGTATTTTTTATCTATACTTATAAATGCGAAAGCCACCTACTTAACACTCACTCATTCATCTCTGTTTTTCAGTACTGGTGAGTCCTAGGAAGCTAAAATTTGGTATATAGGTGCTTTTTAGGTCTTAGATACGCACTAAGAAAAGATTTTCAAATAAACCAACTGGGGTGCCCCTATAGGGACATAAGGGACGCGTTCACATATGAAAATTAGGTACTTTTTCATCACTGTTTTTCCGTACCGCTATATTTTCGAAAGCAGAAATTTTGTATGTAGGTTCGTTTTATGTTGTAGATGTGCAATAAGACAGGATTTTTGAATATTTCAACTGGGGCGCCCCCCTGGGAATAAAAGGGGCGAGTTTGGATATGAAAATTACCTTTTCATCACTGTTCCTCCATTCCCTTAAATTTCCGGTGGGTGAATTTATATTAGGTATCAGCATTGCATCCGTGCGAAGCCGGGGCGGCTCGCTAGTCAGAGATAAAGTAAACCAATCGTGATATTTCTTTTATTTATTTATGTTTTTGAGTTTTTAACATCTTTGATTGTTCATAAATGAATGGCAAAGTCAATTGTATCAATTCAAAGTTTCCAAAGAACTGATCCAACAAAGATGAAAAACCAGTCTACAATTTTAAAAATTATCAAGGTTTTTAAGTAGAGCTTTCACTTTGAAAAGATTGTTATATAATAAAAGTATAATTGACAGGAAAAATGCGGTAAATATTTTTTGCCATCTCATTATTGTTTATTCAAATATCCACCATTCGTCAATATTCATATTAAATGGGTTAAAGTATTTTTTTGTTGAAGCGACAGAATTAGGTACCGCTTGCAAAAGTTCAATTGAATTATTTATAACTTCTAAACTATTTGTTATTGCAACATAGCTCAAATCGTAAATTACTCTGCGTGAAATTATAAAACGAATGACACCTCAATCGTATTTTTTGATGAAGACGAACTGAAATAATGTGTAATGGCTCTTGTAAACCAGGCCACAATAGTTATATCCACCCGAAATCCATTAGCAACCCATCCATCCACAAAAATGGCATCATTTGTCATTTCATCAATTTATCGATTCAGAGAAAAATAGAACGACTAACGGTTTTTAGGAAGAACAATCAATACTTACTTATGAAAATAACAGCTTATGAACATGAAATTCTTATTTCTGCGAACAGTTTATTTGTGTTTCTTATGATTCATTTATGTATTTTGAGTTGCCCACCAACGATCAATCATGCACAATTTACTGTTTCCCGAAGGCGATCCGGAAATATAATTGACACTCGTTATTTATCACCCACTTACTCTTTTTCCTTATTTCTACAGAAGAAAATAAGCAAACTATAAATTTCGTAATAGCATTTTCGAGAATTTCGAGAAAATATAAAATTTTCAGTGCAGACACATTTGTCGACGAAGCGATTTATACTCACGTTAGTTTATAAAGAACACTTACAGAAACCGAATAGCTCAATAGCAACAACAGCGATGGAAAAAGCAAATTAATTTCCTGAACAATTTGCAACCTTCTTTACAGATTACCTTCAAGGGAAAACACCATGCACTCTTTCCCTTGCATAATTCCGGATGCCAGGTTTTTATTTTTCGAAAACTAAAACAGCTCATCATCAACAAAACTTATGGTTCTATTTAAGTATCTGCCATCGTACCCAAACACCCAATGAACTTGGCGAAGGCTTTTCAAATTGTCCTACAAAAAAGATACTTTTTTCTTTTTTTTGAAAAACTGCTCGAGTTTGACTGAATAAATGAATAATTCAGCAGAAAATACAATTGCACGAAAAACATGTTTTTTATTCATCCATGTAAAGATAATTACAGATGTTTTTCAGTTCTCTCTGTAGTGTTTCTACAAAATCCGTTGCGTGTATTTGAAGTTCAGCGTAAATTGCATTGGCAATTCACTTCGAGGTAGGTAATCCATTTTGAGATAAACCGATTGTACTGCAAATGCCAATGCAATTGAGAAATACATTTTCTTTCGAAACCATATGCTTTCAAGTAAGAAAAACGTAGATAAAATCTCTAATGAAAATTTTTCATCGCTACTATACTTGGCTTCGGAGAAGTTATTTCTGCATAAACTATACTAGTTAAACTCCTTAAAAGAATATATAAATAATCAACGTAGGTGATACAACACTGGGTATTGTCCTATTTATAAGCAGTGGTAATTCATTTTTATATTAGCACTGAGAAAACAGTTTATTTGCATATGAAAAATGTCATTATTATTTAAAAAATATTTCGTTTGATTGTGTCCTAAGTAATGTAAATTTGCTCCTAACGAATGATATTTTGGAAAAATTCAAATAAATGTGTTGTTAAATATTATAAATCGTATTCTCAATCTCAAAAAAGTCTTAGTTATTTACTAGCATTTCTCTAAATATACCAAATAGCATTTTCTGATTTAAATTCACATATTTACTATTAACGAATATATCTATATAATTTATGGGTTTGTATGAAGGTGATTGACAATGTTTCGTGGTGAAGTTCATCAGTTAAGCAATTATTTCACTGTGAATTTCAGGGATTTCAAATCATTTTATACAATAGTAGACAATAGAAGTCCAAACTGATGAAATATAATTTATGGATTCATATTTTGGAAGATTATATATGAACTACTAACATCAGGCTTCGGAACGAAATTTCGCAAACCCAAGTCGAACATTCATTAACACTATCACAGCATAAGTAACAATCGGCGTGGTCACTTGGCCATGCCGCCTTTGATGTGGAAAAGTATCTAGACGCCATTTTGGGACGTGCCGATAAGAGGGCAGGACTCGCGAAATGGTTTTGGA
>WOGR01003084.1:0-16362 GCA_015342045.1 Leptinotarsa lineolata
GGTGTCCGATCGATACCGTAAGATTGCAGAAGATATTTCTAGGTCGCTTTCCGTCGATGAATATAGCTGAGACTACATATGGTAGACAAGCCGACAGCAAACATGATAAGCTATGTTCCGGAATATATTTACGCATCACGTAACTACGGTGGACCAAGGTGTTCAAGACACCATTCTGGCACGTTATACACCTCCAGTTTTTGATTCGAGTACACTCGACCTGAGAAAAACGGTTCCCCTCTTTTCAACCCAGAAATTATATCTCTGACAGTAATATCTTAGCCGTGAACATTTCACTCAAAAACATCTCAAGACGAAAACATTTCAGAAGTTTTTGCATGAGATTTTATCCGACGGGTTTTTTACTGAGACTTAACTGCAAAATGTTATAGGATGAGAAATTATGAAGAGGTACCAAGAAAAGTAAAGTTCAAGCGCTTTCATAACCCGAGGTCCCAACGTGGAGGGAGTAACATTTTTGTTATGAATACGCCAACAATAGGATGGATAGAATACTCAATCTAGGAATATTATATATAAACGAGGCTCTGCTAAACGATCCTAAACGATCTGAGTCATCAACCGATGAAATTCGTCCTCTGTCTTTCACTGAAGGTTCTACTGTAGAGCAACTAGATGAAACTGAAGCCCAAAGACATAGTGTTTATGATCCAACACCAATCAGAGGTGTTTCGGCCTGCCAAAAGTCTAATCACTGGTGATAGTCCAGCAATATTGGAATCAGCTGTTCCTTGAACGATAGATTTTAGTAAATTAAGATGGTGGCATGTTTCATGACTACGACACAATCTGCGGGATAGATAGAAAACCCAATTCATGAATCAGGAATATCGAAGATAAACGAGGATCCCCAAAGCGATTCATTGCAAGAAGGTTTGACATCCGGGAATTCCGCAGCTATACTCCCAACTATTAAGCACATTTGAGCTTGAAGCAACAAAGTTCTTAAAGTCACAAAGGTAGAAGCTCTCAACAGAACGCTTCAGAAAGCGCTCAAGCTAAGTGTTGAGATGGAAGGCCCTTCTAGAAAGAATTTTTCGGTTCAGCGATCGACGGGTTATCAAAAATACGTGTATACTCTTGGATAAGTTGAGAAAATTTCTCACGAAACTTGAGTATTTTCGCTATTTTTCTCGCTCGCTACTCTCGCTCATCTCAGTATGGTAGCCCCTTCTCTAAGAAAATCGAATACGTTATTATTTCATTATTTATTTCTTTCCGGTGTTAATGATGATAGTCATATGTCTCTCGTTTTGGGTAGGCTATGTTGATAACTCCAACAGTCACTATGGAAGAATCATGACTATTTGCAGTTCTGTCAGTCATGCCCACTCATCTGGTTAAAGTTGGTTTCGAACACACGCTCTTAGAGTCGGATGGATTACCATTTGCGCCAATGCAAATCCACCGCTTCATATTATTCCTATTTGATCATTATTATCAAGCTACAGTTTATCAGTGATGTTTGTTGTTTCTCAGAGAACAGTTTTGATCAATTCCTCTCAATACATATTTTATAAACCGTCTCTGACAGAGAAATATTCAGTTTTTCAAGTTTGCAATAGCCATATATCGTTACAATTTTTAATGAAAAGATTCAATTGAGGCATGAAATGATAAGAGCAGTTCTTCCCAATCAATTTTTCTCAAAAACATGAACAGTTGAGTGAAATATGAGCAAAAAGTGGAAAGTAATGTAATTTTTTCATGAGCCGTGTGTGACTAGTTCAAGTGAGGTGTATTCTAATTAGTTTCCATTTCTTGAACATGTTTCAAAAGTCTATACTAAGAGTGAAATTAAAACTAATCATGAGAAGGACGTACTCAATACAAAAAACTATTAGTGAATAATTTGAGTATTCTCTAGCGAACGAATATTTTGTTTTCGAATATTGTAGTATAGCGAATTGAGGAATAATACCTCATGAATGTGAGACAAGGCTGCTAAATATCAAGTCTATTGAAAAAAATTGCTTCATACTCCTTGCATCAGCGTGAATTCCTTTGTAACTCATCTGGAGAAGATTTTGTTGAAAAATCAGAAAAATACAATGGATTTACTTACAGTATTTTTAGCGCCATGTGAATGATATTGATATTTTCAATCCCGTAAACAGATGAATTTCAATGATCCAATAGACAAGTATATTTTCCTACTGAAGTTCATGTTTTCTAATTCTCAGAACTCTAAACAAATCTTCACAATAAATGAATTTGTTTCCAGCCTCCATAACTTTTTTAGCCAATATTACTCGTGATCAAAATATTGATTTCCTTTCACTGATACCTTGAGATATCATATATTTTCCTGAACCAACTAGAATCAAATTAACAGATTGATATTTGAATACTCTAAACCGGAAATATGTTATATGTTGATTCATTCTATCCAGTCAACACATTCCAAAAAGTTTTTATTTCAATTGACCAAATGATTTAACTCTTCCGTTCTTCACAAAATCCACACACTTTTTGCATATATCCAATACCTATATATTTGAATGATATTAACAAACTGTATCTGATACAGAAATAATAAGTTTTCCAAATTCAAAATAGATAACTTTAGTTACAATTTATTGACGCAAACATTAATTGGGAAATGAAATGATGAGAACATTCCTTTTCTAGCATATTTTTCAGAAATCCAGAATACGTTTCAAAAGTTTATCTTGTTAGAAAAATCAAAAATATTTGTGAGAAGAACGTACTCAAAATCTACCACCAACTGGATTGGTATTATCTAGCATAAGAACATTTTCTTTTCAAATATTGTATATTGTATAGTGTATAGTAAATCAATGTGAACTACCCTTTGGATGTGACACAAGACTGCTAAATATTGAGTCTATTCAATGAAATGAATTTCTGTTGAATTAAAAATTGAGTTGATCGTATCCTTGTATTCATTCATAACTCACCTGAATAAGTTTATCCTACAGGTTTTTTCCCAATGCACTGAATCTAACAGTTGGTGAATTTCGTGAAAAATCAGGAAACATTCCAAAGGCAAGTTTCTTACATGGATTTATTTTAAGTAATTTTGACGAGGCATAAATGTTCCACTTTTATTTTTTCTACCCCCTGAATAGATTTCTGTATATTGTTTTCAACAACCAAGTAGATGAGTATATTTTTTTACTAAAGATCGTGTTTCAAAATTCTCAGATAGTCTGCAAAATTCTTCACAATAAATAAATTTGTTTCAAATTTTCATGACAGTTTTAGTCAACGGATCAATACTTGAACACATTAAACCGAAAATGTGATATACTTTAACATTCAGCTGTAGCCCACACATCTGACATAGGGTCAACACATTCCAATAATGATTTTTTTAATTGACCCAATGATATAACACTTTCGCTTCAAAATGTTAGAAAATATAACCTCACAAAATCGATACACTTCACGCACATGTCAAATGTCAACACCGTTAGTACTTTTAAAAATGCCCAAAATTATCTGACCCGTATATAAATATAACGCGACAACTGAACGCTTATTATATTAACATTTCTAAATGAAACGACGAGGAATAATGCGAATTTTCATTAAATATTTCAGTAACTGTAGCGAGTTAATCTCAGTCTAAATTTACGCTCGTCCCACCCTCACATTTTCAAAGGCATGTTGAGTTTTCAGTCTTTGGTTTGCTTTCACTAGTTAGTTTTCAGACGCACATGAGATTTGAGAGTGACTTCGCTAACAGAGGTGCGATAAACGGTTCAAATCTTGTATCTTATCCACACAGTTTGAAGTAATGTATTTATTCACTTCCTTTTCAAGCTACTTATATACCAAATAATTCCAAAGAATGGCTTGTAGTTCGACATCTATAATTGCTATAATTTCTTTTATTTTGTAAATATGTTACAATAACTGGAATAAATTATGATATTGAATCAAAATTCAGAATATTTTTCGAATGGTTGAAGTTAGTTTTCTGTTTTATGTGTAAGTAGTTATTCCTCCTGATTCATTATTATTTCTAAAAGTTACCTAGTCGCGCGTGTGGATACTGAGGCACCACCAAATTCTATTTCCATATCCTTTCCGTGAAAATTAATAAATCAGCTGTTTACATACATCTGCCTTGGTTTTTATTAATTATGTTTGATGAAGGACAACTTTTATATTTTTATTAACCAATCCTAATTGTGGTTGTTTCAGTTGGCATGTATTTGGTATGTTTAGAAACAATTGGTTATAATTAAAATTTGTCGATCATACTCAAATTCATGTTTATATCGATAAATTTCGAATAAAAGTAAAGTTTAACGGAACTTACCCAGCAAAGTCAAACAATCAGAGATAATTTAAGAAAATTTGACTACCTTTTTCCTTTTATTGGAAAAAATGATTTGAGAAAATCATAGAACTTTTCAATATTTCTCTGCTGATTTTCATTACTTTTTCAATTTTTGAACAGGCGGTGAACCTCAAAAGTTTACTGAAAAATTGGGTGTGGTTCAAACTTATGCACTAATGAGAACTCATATTTTGTTGATAATTTGGGAAAACATTCAACATACGGTATAAATTTTTGTATTTGGTTATTTTTGAAACTTTGAGTTGGTTGAAAGATACTGTATTTCATGAATCATAACAGAGTTCAAAAAGTACTAGGTTCTCAATTCCCTTTATATTTTTCAACATAAATACATAAAAAAATCCAGGACACTTCATGACAAAAGCGTGTTTTCACAAAATGTCAGTTCCTATCGTTGAAGATTATATTTATTCGAAAAAGAGCATCCGAATGTTTCATTCACAAGGATACCGTTCTTCAATTGATAAACTTTTTGAAACGAATAGTCCGAGATACATGCAGTTCAACCTCCAGCACCCTCAAAATGATTGAGTCTAACATTTTCCCTGAAAGTTTTTATAGAAGATAAGTTTCAAGATGGGTTTTTCATCAAGCGGATGAGTCTTTTTGTATAGAAAGTAGAATTAAGTAGAACCATTCAACAATATGTTGCCAAACAACTATTGAGGAGGGTATATACAATACACAACGCTGACCTAGACTCCTCTAACACTTTCTTATTGAGAAGTACAAAGGCTACCAGGTTTTCATTTCATTTCATATTTTTTAATATAAATACACACGAATTCAAAAAATCTCCAGGACACTTCAGAACAGAAGCGATGCCTTTACAAAATGGCGATTCATATCGTTGAAGAAAACATTCATTCGAAAATAGGATTCGGAAGTATCATTCACAAGGATTCCATTCTCCAACTGATAGACGCCTTGAAATAAATAGTCCCATATACATTCAGTTCAACTTTCACCACCCTCAAAAATATTGAGCCTACCATTTTTGCTGAGAGTTTTTATAGAAGGTAAGTTCCAAGATAGGTGTTTCCATCAAGCGGATGACCCTTTTTGTATAAAAAATAAAATTCATAAAATAATATACAACAAAGTATTGTATAATGTCGTGAAATACCTCACTCGAAAATGTTGGCGAACTATTTGGTTCAAAATATACCCCTTTCATTTCAAATGTAGATTTGTTATGAGTGACAAAGTATTCATATACCGATCGCATTGTAATCGATAAATGAAGACCAACTAATATTAATGGACAGACGATTCGTGAAAAGTCGAAATACGTGTTGTTCCGTTAACCAGCTGTCGCCCCTTTACGAATGATACAGGATAGAGCCAATACTCAACATTAGATTCCTAGCACAGGTCGAATAATCGATTTTCCTACAATCGAAATTGAACCAACATTCAGATAAAAGTACAATCTCTCAAAGTATTCCATGATATGGTGAATATCTGAATGTGCACACAAAAAATACCCTCTGATATGAAAGATTTCTTGGTAAACTCCATATTGAAAGTCTGATCCTTCAATTTTGTTTCAGAACCAGAATTATTATAATCATTGAGGTTCCATCATCCTACATAGAAATGGAAGGTTTTCAGAATATATTCTGGGCATCCACGTCGGGCAGATAACCCTAACCTTTGATCGAGTGGAATTCTTCTGGAAGGACAATTATGACCATCCAGAATCACTCAATTTAGACACTTTAGACCTAGGTTATTTCGAAGTTTTCTGTAGAGAGAAGAAATTCAAGGAATACTATTGAACTTCGCTGACTATGAATATGAGTGTCACATATTTAGTTTTCTCCTTACATTCTAGTTCTAGATTGTATGATTTCAGCTTGGTGTCAGCTCAGCGACTGAAGTGGATGCAGTGCGCTTTGTCCATAAAAAATGTAATCATCTAGCCTTGTGCGTTGGTTGATACTTTGCTTTTTGCAGCTTCATTTATGCTTTCCATAGCATAAAATATAGTGAGGTCACACTCAGAGTTTGTTTTTGCGTTTTCTGAACTATGAAGATTAAAGCATTCGGACACCGAAGCTTCTGATACTACATTTGTTCAGAAATCAAGTCAAATCAAAAACTTTTTCTTCACAAAATTATTCTGGAATAAACAGCTGATCGAAACCAGTGAGCTCCAGAAGTCAGAAGACTTTTTGCTTTCAGGTACCACCCAAAATTCTGCTGACACGGCTGACGAGCAAGATGGGTAGGAAACTATTTTTGGGTCTTTGTCAGTTTTGGAAATAGAATATTAATTCCCTCTCACCATTTATACGTTCCACTTATTCAAAGTTTGTTGGACAGATCCAGAATTATTGTTTTGCAAGTGATACTCAGGTTTATAAAGGATTCGTACAAGATTCCATTGCTCTCTGCTCTCTCTAATCTGTAATAGCTCACTTCCGCTTGAATATGCTCTAGTTTCTCCACTGTGAAAGAACCATTATATGGTAGTGAGGAGACGTTCTCAAAATGAATGGTTTTTTCGGGTGTCCCTTCTTCAAGAATCACATAGTGAATTGTGAGCATTGAATTCACCCTCGATCAAGAGTTGGCCACTGTCAATTCCAGCTCCAGCTGACAGTTGACTGACAACTTTCTCGAGGTAGTTCAATATTTCATTCGGTAAAAATTGCATACGCTGATGTTGAAAAGAAAGTTAATATGAACTGGGGCAAACTCAAACTTAGAGTGGATTTGCTCTATTATTTGAGACATCTATTACGTTGAGTCTTTCAGGCATTCTGGATTTACCTTGAAGCCAACTATTTTTTTAAGCCTAGATGTCTACATGGAAGTTAAAGTGCCGCTGGTCTTCTCAAGTCTTCTTGAGAGCTTGGAGTTATCTGAATACAAAACCGCATTCTCGTCGATTCGTAAAGCGATAGTAATTTGAATAGTTGGAGAGATATGGGAGAAGATGATGAAAGGGATGGGAGAAAGGAGGTTGGATTTTCAAGATTTGTTCCCATTTCATTTTCGAAATGTTATGTTAATTGGCTGATTAGTTCGCAAATGAATAATTTCATTATTCATGCTGCCTAGACAAAAAAGACATTTCTAGAATTTCTGTGCAGTTTCTCATTAGGAAACAATCTTTTCAGTTCGTATGATGTGCTATTTATTATCAATCATTACTCCTAGTCTTATCATACGAAACCATAATCTGATGGAATAACAGAATCCGGGTCATGAAAGTTGACGTGAGTTCAAATTCAATTATTCTTCATAATTTCTATAATTTGAAAATTCTGGTTATTTCGAGGGTACACTTTGCATATTTTCTTGTGGTCAACTGATAGCTTCTGCTCAAAGATACATGAAGAATCAATCATAATTTCATTAGAGAAAACATGTACTTCTTCAATCACTTTTTTGAAATTCTATTTGTGCGAAATGAACATTTTGAATAGAGTATGAGTGCATTTCTGATTTGTTGATAGATTTCTTGAGAATTTCAAATGAAAAATTGAGAGAAGAAAATAATGATTTTTTGGTGGGTTCCGTACAATTACACCTACATTTCAATGACTCTATTTTGCGATTATTTGAAAAATTGTTGAGATCATACATAAAAGTTACTTTCAGACATGAACAATGTAAACAACATTCTTTTGGCTTATGTTGAATCGAATGATCATATGAATGTCATGTACTATTGCTATGGCATGAGTAAATTTGTCTTTTTCGGTTACCTAAAATCGTGATTTCATGAAAGAAATTATTGTTCCGTCCTATGATGCCATCTAAAACGTTTCTGATAAACTGATTAGACAGGTGATATGTTCCAAAAGTTTAAAGCACACAATTCGTGATGGTAGTATAATACAGTGCATTTCTATAATGTCCTTCTTCTTTTATTTTTTGAACGGGCCAACTCAAAAAATTGAAATCCAAGATGATGAAATCAATGCATGAATACTTTATTCTGAAGTAAAATTGACAAATGAAAATTTCTAGATGGCGACTGGGCGCAATCTGAGAAAAAAAATTCAACAGAAAAGGGACTCTTGTGATAGATCACTTCGAAGCTCCTGACAAATACTTCACAACCCTCGTATATTAAGTTAATATCTTCACCTACTACAAAATGGCAGAACATTGAATAATTTCCTGAAGACAAACACATTAATATCGATATTTTTAGAAATATTCTTTTTCATCTGCCATATGGCAATTCCAAGAACCCTATAAGGTTTACTGAGTTACTTTTTGTGGGTTATCGAAAGTGGGTTATTAAAAGTGATAAAAAGTATGGAATTTTTTTTTTCATTTTTCATGATGATCTCTTACCACGTAGTAACGGCTTTAAACATCAATTTATATTGACATCATATTCTAGGGTTGTGAAGCACTCATCAGGAGCTGCAAATGGATGTGGCACAAGACCCCCTTTTCTATTTAATTTTTTTCCCAGATGGCGCCCAGTCGCCATCTTGAATCACTTCAATTCATGCATTAATTTCATTATCTCAAATTTCAGTTTTTTGAGTTGACCCGTTCAAAAAATAAGAGGGGAAAGACGTTAAAGAAAAGCACTGCATGTGTAGCGTGTTGTGCAACATGCCCATGAATGATATCTGTCTTACATATGGTATAAAAACAATGATTCTTGTATGACTCATAGTTTATATGAAAGTAGTTGTTTCATATTTCACCAATCTACAAAAATGTAATATCGAAATTTTTCTAGGGAACACAAATATTGATTTATATGCAAGTAACTCCATTGAAGTGATCAACTACCTGAACATGTTTGATGAAAATGGCTTTTTTCCTTATATAAACGCAGCCACGAGAGTTTCTGAGGAAACTCAAAGTAATTAACATCATATATTTGTTCGTAAAAATGAATACACCATCACCAAATCCATAAACTTAATACCCATAGTAATAAAGACACATTTAACCGACCATTATGCTACTTTATTACTAGCCACATATATCACAAATGAAAAACCAAACATAAAGAAAACTGAATATTTCAAAAAATTGATTAGTTTTAAGAAATTTGAATCATTGCTCAAACAGAAAACCTGGAAAGGGGTAGTAGACGTAGATAGTTTACAAGAAAGCTACAGTAACTTCATGATGAAATTTAAAAAACACTCAACTACATGTACAAAACAGTTGAAGGTCAAAAAGAGTAAAAAAAATGGAACCGTGGATTCCAGTAGGTCTAATGCAATCAATAAAACACAAAGATCATTTAAAAAATAAACTAAAGAAAGATTTCTCTGATCAACTCAAAACAGAATTCAAAACCTATAGAAATATGTTTCATAATCTAATGAGACAAACAAAAAATGATTTTTATGAAAATCAACTAACGGAAGCAGGAAATAACTATACAAAAGTTTGGAAAGTGATCAACTGTGCATCCAATTCAACCTCGTCGAAAAAAGAATTAGGAAAGATAAATATACTAGGAACAAATGGACAGAAGACTACAGATAACACAGAAAAATCAAATATCTCCAACACATACTTCACGAATATAGGGCATAACTTAGCAGAAAAGATAAGACAAAAATAAAAAAGATCCACATAGAAATTTTACGACTTCGGATAAAATACTAAATGAATCCATATTTCTAGACCCAGTGTCAGAAAATGAACTAATCTCAACATTGAAAAATAAGTAAGCCGCTGGAGAAGATGAAATATCCATGATATTATTAAAATCAGTACATTCTATTATTATTGTCCCTTTGAAACATTTGATAAATTTGTCATTCGAAACAGGTATAATACCTTCTCAGTGGAAAAATGCAATAATCACACTCATTCATGAATCTGGTCATTACAAAACTCCAAGCAATTACAGACCCATCTCAGTTATGAGCAAACATATTCGAAAAGTGTTTGAAACATCGTTTGATGAAGTTTTTCACCAAGCATAAGTGTATCACAGAGAAACAGTATGGATTTCAGAAAAATATGAGTACAGAAGATGCAATAATGAAAATATTGTCGGAGGCTTGGATAGATAAAGAAAATGTCTTGGGGTATTTCTCGCCTTGGCAAAAGCTTTCGACACTGTCACACAATTTCACTTGAACGTCTCAATGAAGTTGGCATACGTAGCACAGCACTGAATCTATTAAAAATAATTCACAAAACAGGACACAGCGAGTAAAAATTGAGGAGTGTCTCAGTGGTCCACTGAAAATCACAGTAGGTGATCATCAGGGTTCAGTGCTGGGTCCAATATTGTTTCTCGTGTATATTAACAACATTGCTGATCTGAACAACTCTCATGGCCACATAGTACCATATGCAGATGATACTGCTTTTGTTTTCATCAACGATACATGGGAGAAGGTATATGAATGTACTAAATTGAGCCTATCTCACATCCACAGTTGGTTAAATTACAGCCTACTAACAGTAAATTTCCAGAAGAATAATTTTATCACTTTCTCTCTAATTAGTGAAGACCAACCTATAGAAAGATATATTTCAGTACACAGTTATTCTTATGACAAAACATGCCCTAGAGGTTGTCCACAGATTGGAAAAATTGATAAACAGAAGTGTCTTGGTGTGATGGTGGATCAACACGTAAGGTGTGATGATCATGCATTATATGTAACAAAGAAATTGCGACAACTAATACATAAGTTCAATTTGCTACGTGATATTCTCAGCAGGAAAACATTTCCATAATTCATAACTCATTAGCTGAGTTAATTCTGAGATATTGCATAGTAATATGGGGAGGTCTCTACCACAACGCTAAAAAAATTGCAAACTACTCAAAATTGTTTGCTAATAATACTTCTCGAAAAGAACAGATTATATAATACAAAAAGTCTGTAAACGGAATCCAAGCAAATAAATATCGAAAACTTATTTGCATATCATTGCCTACTATATACCAATCGTAAAACAAAGCCCATTGTTAATCCACACATTATATTACTCGATTCATAGGAAACAAATCTGTTGACTTGCCGATTTTCAAGAAAAGTCACTTACAAAGATTTGTTTTTTCCATTGGCCCGAAACTATATAATTCACTACCTTTATGTGTGAAAGAATTGAGAAGGAAGAAGGCTTTCAAAACTAAATTAAAGGAGCTCATAGAGTCAGATGAAATTAATGTAAATCTTTATCTATAATATAATTTTAGAAAATAATTGATTACCTCATATTGAATTCTGAAAATCACCTACTCTACTCTAAAATAAATATTATTAATCACTATTATGATACTATTCTGAGAATAATGTTGCATTGTTAATACCTGTAATTTACAAATAACTATCAAATACTGAACTAGTATTACATTATTTTCTGTACGTGTTTTCCTTTAACCTGAAATCAATATATACTGATAACTCGTCTGAGTCATAAACTGCATAAACTCTGCATATTTTATGGATGATCATCAAGAAGTGCAAAAACAAGCATTCTTTGCTTAGTTTGTATTCTTACTGATCGAAGGAATGAAATGATAGTTAGGTACATGTATTCGCAAATAAATGATATATACCTATATATCAAGTATAATAACACCTAACGGGTATTTACTGTGTGACTTTGTTCAGATGAATAAATTTGATTTGATTTGATCTGGAAAATATTTTGTCTCATTGAAAATATAAACCTAAATTGTAGAAATTCAAGTTAATTAGGCAACTAAGTTACTTCTGAATAATAATGGTACTGTATCAGACAATCAATTTATATATGCTTTACTATCCATGATCGTTTGTGTGAACGTTTGTATGAAAATAAAAAGTAATCATATCTTCACACACATTTTCCAATAATTTTCAGAAATCTATTGTAGTGAAACAACGTATAGATATGTCATCAGCAAAGATTTTGGACATACCTTCAAAAAATATCAGCTAGTTCATAGATATATGATAAAAAGATCCATGAGATACCCCACATTCAATTTTGATTTTTTTCTGGTTTCATATTTTTATAATTCCTCATTCTAAATATGGTCTGATTGATATCAAACAAACTATAGTGGAATATGCAGGTTCACCATCATACAGTTTATACAGAAACAACAATATACGCTCAGCTAACCACAGCTATGAAAATTCCATTCAATTTGAAATAAAAATATTTTTAGAAAATATTTTTTTTGGAAAAGAGCTTTTTGCCTTTCTACATCAAAAAAAAACTTCTGGAGAATGGAAGACAGAAAATAACTATAACTGAAACTCTTCGTCAAAATAGAGCAACTCCAGAGGATTTTTTCAAATACGAAATGGAATAATGAACCGTTTCGAAACTAATTATTTCACATGGTCAATGGGTTTTGTGAAAGAAAGGGTTGTATCAAATCAAGTACTTTCATATGAACATCGAGACATACTGAAACCACATTTTCTTATTCAGTTTGCAGTTTTTTTCGCAACTTGGGAGCCGTCTGACTTGGCCATTTCTTCCAAGTCTACGAAAAATGGTGCAACCTCATGGGCTCATTGCCTTTTTCTCCCAATTTTTTCATGATACCCATTCCGAAAATCTCGTGCCCGGTACTAGTTTATAGAGTTCCCTTGCTTGATGTTAATTATATTCTGCTGAACATAATTTGGATTGTTCATAAATTGTTTGTGTGATCCAATGCTTCACATTCTCATAAAATATAGCAAGCTGTCTCTGTCCCTTTATGGAATTACCTGCAGTTGAGGTCTCCGTTATACAGCCATATTTTGTTCAAGTGTTCTCTCTATGGACAGTGTCTAGTGAGTAGCTCTGTAATTTTTCTGAGCTGATCCCTGCTTTATTTAAGCAGTATTTCAGTTCTCTTCTCGGACGGTCCCTTCATGAAGGATTTCTCTCGAATGTGTTCCCTGGTATATCCTGCCAGTAGTCACTATGTTCATAGTTCGTTTAGGGCCTATATGTAGAGTTGACGATCTGTGTCTGGCACACCCATCGTTGCCTGCGATGTCTGAGTGTCCTGGTAGCCAGTAGATAGTCGATCTGTTCCTGTCCGCCAGTTTCCCCAGTTTTCCATAACATTCCCAGACCAATCTTGATATCACTTCTAGATTAGTCAGTGCCCCAAGTGAAGCCTAGTTGTCTGTGGAAATTTCAATACGCTCATTTTATTATTGCCTCAAATTGATGTTCTCTGCACACTACAAAATTGCATACACTTCAGTCTGAGAGACTGATATGTACTGGCCGAGTGGGTAACTGTTCTCCACTCTTCCCACTTTGAGGCTTCAATGGCGAAGTTTATGTCGAACATGCATTTCGGTGTCATGTGGTCCGAAAAATGTTTGATGTTTGGTCATCAATTTTTTTTTAATTTATAAATTAGCACATTCTTGTCTTCCCAATTATCATGAGATGTGAAAGAGGAAGATTGAAGGGTGTCTTCAGTGCAGCTTTGAGAGTAGCTTTCATTGCTTTCGTTTTTTCCAAATATTCAACCTTTTGTACTCTACTTAGTTTATTTTCAGCGGTCGTTTGTTCCATTTTTGGTCAACCATCATGATGTAGAACCAACTCATCATGTCTGGTTTCAGCCCCAATGTCTTTCCTTAGGTACGTCTGGCCAGCATCAGTGCTACCTCCGCATTTATTTCAGGTCAGCCCAAAACCAATATCAAAATTTATATTTTTCATGGGTCTTAGGCGCCCTTTGTTTTGGTCTTGCTATTGAATTCTTCTACGATCAATTCTGTTGAGCTTATGTTCAGACGTTCATCGTCAGTCCATTTAGTTACGATATTCAATGCCTGCTGCATGTCTTCCTTCACTATATTGTTATATTTGCCCTAGACTGGGATGACCAAGTCTTTTGCATAGTGCATTAATTTGTGTTCATTGTAGTCTAGAAGGCAGAGTTACTCTTTCATTACAAAATTCCATAACAATAAGGACAACTCTAATCCCTTGCCACCCTGGCTACCCCTGTCTCTTCTATAATGGTCGTGTGAGCCAATCTTTCTCTGAGCATGCAGTTTATCCACCAACAACTTGTGACTTCGATCTCTTTTCTCCTTGAGACCTGAATGATTGACTCTATGGACGTATTATCTGCGTTCAAGAAAGCAGTTGAAAGCCCTACCTTGTTCTTGTGAATATGTTCTGCTTTTTTCCTGACCAGGAATGGCGCCGTTTCCATCGACATACCTAATCTGTAGGCATATTGGTCTTGATGCAGTTGTTTGGTAGCCAGTGCTATTTATGTGCCACTCGAGTAACTACTTCAATGCAAAATACATGAGACTGATTGGTCTTGAGGCCTTTGCTGAGTCCTGACTCATTTTCTTTGGTTATGGAATGGAGGTAACCCTAATCACTCCCCATGCTTTTGATATATCTCAGAGCTGAACGCTCTCTCTCTGAAGATTATACACAATTTTCACTGTCCCTTCTGCAGCATTACTGGATGAAGTAGAGTAGGTAAAGTAGACCTGGGAAATAGGTTGAACCACAGATTTCACAGCAAACATTATCTCACCGTTATTCAAAGATTCAAGTAATGTTTTCTAATGAAATGAAGATTTGGCACGAATAAGACAACAAACTAGAAAAATCAAAATCAATACCAGGGGTCTCTAAATACAATAAATCTCTGAGGAAATATAGGAGAGGTTTCTCTAAGAGCTCCCTCAGAGTTATTATCTGAGATACTCTCTAAAAGATCTCAAGTCTCAATGAATAATCTCAAAACAAACATGAAAAATTGTGAATTTTCTGTTTTATTCGTAACTAAAGTTACTGCAGTTTCGTCCTATGAGGACATTTCCAAACTTTTACATCAAACTCAAAGTTTAATGAAAAACTTTTACATTAAACTTGAAGTTCGATGTGAAACTTTTACATTAAACTTTAAAGTAACGTAGTAAAGGCTACATCCATGAATTAAAATATTTGAAAGCTTCTTTGGCTGTCTTTCTTCATCTTAGGCTTCTAAACGTCCAGAAAAGATTGGTTGGTGGCAAACAAATTGGTAGATTTGGAGAAAATCAAATGGGCCATAAACTCATTCCAACCACATGAGTTGCTGGGACCTGAAGGCATTTTTCTCACGGACAAAACACAAGCACTACCGGAAAATCCTTAAGGCGCTCTAGGATCGGTGCCTGTGCGAAAGTAGCGATTCACATTGGATTTGAATAACTGGAGATTGAATCCATTTGGAAAAACGTTCTCAGGAAGTTTATAAACACAGTTCTCCAAATGAAAGAGTTCTTGAACAGTGAAGTTCGAAGTGTTCTGAGTTGAACCTCAAAACGATGAGCTGCCACAGTCCGTCGCATATTTCTGATATGTACCGCTATTGGTGGAATTAAATGTGCCAAGCCATTCGAACACTTCCCGTGAAAGTGACTATAGGAAAGAGATAAAGCTCCAACTTTTCTTGGATGTTCCAGACTCAAGCATCGAAAGTTGCTGAGGTGTGTACAGTTTTCTGGTTCGGAACAGTGTTTCAAGCTTTTTAGAAGCAGCCATTGCAATTTCAGCGACATGTTTGTGCCAAGACACATCGGTGTCCATTTCAACCTCCAAAAAACTTATCGAAGCGGAAAGCAGAATTGTCTGTCCTGACATTATTATATCTGGTTCGGAGACATTAATCTTTTTGGAGAAAACCGATGCCTGGGTTTTTGTGGCATTGAATAAATGAGGTAACATGTTTTGGAACATGTTGCCTCATCAGCACCATTTTGGATAAAATTACAAGATGATGCACCCATTTATTTCATAATATTACCACATTATGTAATATTATTTTTTCAAGAAAAACTAGTGTTCTCTAAAAATGTTTCCTTTTCAAATCAAATTTTTATTTCGATTTTTGGAACTATTTGGTTTCTCGAAACCTTTATTTTCATTACTTTTCTTGTTCCTGAGATTTTACATTGATTTATTCTGTATTCATAAGTTTCAAAAGATACAATAGCAGTTAAAATCCATTTGAAAATGTTAAATTCAGGTTATTTTGTATTGGAGATAACAAATAAATCGATGATGGATGGAAGGGTTTTTGATAT